>JAIPRL010008740.1:0-19521 GCA_025469235.1 Pemphigus obesinymphae | reverse complement strand
GTGGAGAGGTTCAAGTATTTAGGGTCTGTTATACAGAAAGATGGGGGTTTCGAAGAGGATATGAAACACAGGATTAAGTGTGGATGGACAAAGTGGAGAGAAGCGTCAGGTATTCTGTGTGATAAAATTATCCCTATTAGGTTAAAAAGTAAATTTTATAAGGCAGTGGTGAGAAGTGCAATGATGTATGGAACGGAATGTTGGGCAGTAGGTAGAAAGATAGAACAGAGAATGAGTGTAGCTGAGATGAGAATGTTAAGGTGGTTGAGTGGAGTTACTAGAGAGTATAAAATAAGGAATGAGTATATCAGAGGTAGTATAGGGGTAGCTTCGATAGTAGACAAAATGAGAGAGAACAGATGAAGATGGCTCGGGCATGTATTAAGGAGAGAAGAGGCTGAGGCAGTAAGATTAGTAAGGGAAATACATGTTGTTGGTAAAAGGGGGAGGGGAAGACCGAAAAAGAGATGGGGGGATGTAATGGCGAGTGATATGAGGAAGGTGGGAGTAAGTGATGAAGATGCGGGAGATAGAGTTAAGTGGAGTGTAGGACCAGGGTGGCCGACTCCAAATAGTTGGGAGAGAAGGCGAAGGAGAAGAAGAAGAAATAACTATATCAATTATTTTTATAAAAAGATAAAATTAGTCATTAGTTTTATTCTTGTTTATTATTAAGTCTTAAACTAAAAAAATATACTGAATTTGAAAGAAATAATAAATCATTTATTTCTATAAAAGTATTCTGATCGGAGTTTTGTTGTGACACATAATTTAAAAAAAATTATATAAGTAACCATCACAATGTATTTTGATATTTTGTTATTTCCTCTAAATGTATGAAATATTTCCATTACAAAATCTAGTTTTTCTTTATACTTAAAGAAAAATACTGGAAAAATCGATAAATGACATACCTATTCTGAGGTAACAACTAGAACCAATTTTCCATCATAAAAGTACTTTTCCCCAATATTGTTTTTCAACTCTTTCTGGTTGAAACAAAAATAAAAATATAGTAAATATAATAAAATAAAATTACCCACTCTGTTCAGAATCCAAAATTATAAAAAGTAGCAAAATCATATTACTTTTAAACTTTTTTTTTATAAATCGCCATTATCGTAAATTATAATTATTTTATAAAAGTAAATATAATATAAATATCAATCGTAGCTTTAAATTTCTTCAGAGGTATTTAAAATGTACCTTTGTACAATAAATAAGACGAGTAATCGTATAATTTATGGGCACCATTTTTAAAATGATCACGTCCGACGTTATTGGTGTTTTACTTTAGGAATTAGTCACATTTAAAACCAGGACAATGGTGTGGAATATATTAAAATAAAAATTATATAAAACAATAATATAGTTTATAATATTTCTTATATTTAAATATTTATTTATAATATAATATATTATTATACATGTAATATGGTTTTAAAGATATTAAATATATTAAATACTATTTGGCAGTAGAGGGTATATAAATTATAGTGTGAACATCGAAAAAGCAATAAGTATACATTATATATACAAGAGGGAATGACACGTTTGATCCGAAAACGTTTTTCATGTCCATCAGAAAACCATTAAACAAACATTACAAAACGGTACTCATAGGCATAACGTACTTACATATGTATATTCCATCAACATCATTTTCAGAACACGTTAGAAACATCAAGGAATATACCTTATATGGTGTCTGTAAGAAAAAATCACTACACCGGACGATTAAATAACAGTTTGTATTTTTATTTTCTAAATCTGTGATTAAATACACTTAAATGTAGGGAACGGATTTATATGTGATATGTGCAATAAAAATAAGACAAATATAGGTACATTCAAAAATACTGAAATATTCTAGATATTATATACATAAATAAAAAACAATTACAATGAAAAAAAATAGATGGGCATATGAATTATTTATGTACAAAATACATGTTTTGTAAATAAATACTTAAAGTAACCAAAAAATTAAAATTTTATATTCAAACTTGAAATATAAAGAGAATGTTCAAAATATGAATAATAAATATACAATAAAAATATTTATCTTTAAATCCCGATTTCTTAATCTAGTAGCTTCATTCACATATTCCAACATAATTCATGACTTCTTATAAAAATGTTTAGTGACATTTATGCCTATGTATATTAATTATTAAATATAAATAACATGATTACATCAATTATTTATATTATAACTATACCTAATGAGATTTAATTAATTGATAATTGGACCACAACTTTAAAATTATTGTGATTATTTTGTGAAATTCAAAAGTCAAATTCAGTTGACAATTTATAAAATTGTGTAAATTTATTTCACAAAAATGAAATATAGACCAAAATACTTCTTATGTAAATAAAAATTTTTAATTCTCTGATTTAAAAAAATTATTTTTAATTATTGGTTCAGAGATACGTATCTAATTATATCAACATAGATGTGTTATTGATCAAAATGAAGATGATGATGATCATGTTTTTGATCATTGATTTGTCATTTGAAAAAATGACATTTTGATTCAAATCAATTGAAAAAAAAACAATTTAAATTTTAAAATAAAATATAAATAGGTACATTTAAAAATGTACGAATACTACCTCACTACCTCTATCTATTTTTTTCTTAATCGGAATAAAAACAATTTATAGGGGTATCAGACTCCATATTTCTATTAAATTATACTCAACTGATAATTGTATATTATATTATGTAATATTATACATAAATCATACATGACTTTTATATTTATATATGTACATATATATATATATATATATTTATATAATGTCTATCTTAAAATGTATTGTTTTTCAAACAAATAGTTTCCGAATGTAATAATCTAATTTTTAATTACAATAATTAATAAATATTATCTCATAAGTATTTATTTTAGAAAGACAGTGTCAGATGAATATTGTATCTTGTAAAATGCCGATACTTTTTTAATCACTAATCATATTTTGCATTTTATTTATTTCCATTTATTTAAAGTTTTACCGGTTTGATCCATTATATAATAATAAAATTGCAAGTTACGATATTCCAGTTATATAAGCAAGGATTTTTGATAGTTCTAACATTAAAGTTTGAATACTTAATTTAAGATTTTATCACAAAATATAGCAGACGCGTATAATATTTAAACAATACATATTATATTTTATATTGATAGTATATAATATATAATATTTCTACAGTACCTATTATGTGATAACTTCATCTAAACTTAAAATTTCAATTTAAATGTAATAATGTATTAATTAAGTATTCCTACAAGGAATGTATAGACATTTTATTATTTGCATATACAAATATACATAAACTACTAATTTGACAAAAATAAAATTGTACCTATTTACCTATTTATAAAAATTTAGTTGTTTAGATTTTATAATATTTATCAAAGTAATATTCTTATTTATCAAGAATTAAAGGTTAGAACTATGCTGATGTTAGCAATTTTAAGTATCCCAATTGGCCGTAGCCTTATTTCCACGTCATAATCATTATTTTTTTCAAAATATCTTCTTATTAACTAATATAAGTTTTTATATAAATAAAAATAATATTAGAATTATTCATATTCTTTAAATCCATACAATATTTTAAGTGAAATACGTATAAATTATTCCCTGTAGTAATTACATTTTTTTAAATGTTGTATGAGGTAATCATTAAAAGTCTATCTAAAAGTAAAATAAAATTTCAACCATTACATGGACATGAACTATATAATTAGGAATATTCATACAATACCTAGGTACATTATTTCTATTTCACCTAAATTTATCACGTTTCTCTAATATGATAATATATATTTTCGGATTATTTTAAATTCTATAAAAACTAAACTATTTGAAAATTTTTATAAATTTAAAAAAAGTAACAAGATCCTCCAAGAATCCTTGAAAAAAATATACTTCAGTATAGCTCTATGCCTTTATTGACTTGTTAACATTTTATAAATATTTAAAAATATTGGTTCATTAATTAGAGTTTTAGAGGAAGAGATATTTTATGGCAAAAATTCTATTTGGTACTGTATAAAAATAGTTTTATTTTATTTTTTTCAATAGTTTTACTTATGGAATAATAATATAATAATGGAAAATTATTATATTCAGATAATAATATTCTACCAAATTTCGATCAAAACCATTTTTCGTATTCCTTGAATTATCTTTCATTTCAAACCATAATATACCTACTACACTATCCTGTTCGACGACTGAAAGAACAATAATCAACGTTACTATCGTCATATATTGACAGCTTCATTATTATTATCTTATATACCGACATCTTTATTCAGACCAGTTTTATGAATAATTTTTTATAATATATTATACTACATAAGTTTATAAATAGTACCTATAGATTAAGTACAATATAATAAATTTACATTTTCAATCATAATAAATTTGATTGTTATTTAGTGTTAGTTATGTAGTTTATATTTTTTTAGTGTAAGTTAGTATTACTATGCACATTTAGTATAAAAATATACGAAAACCGTACAGTTAAATTTATAAAATAACAAAAGTACCTACGCGTGTTCATAAGATAATGTAGAATTATTGTAAAATGTTACCAGTTTGAAATTAATTAAGTCGTACTAAATTGTATAACTTATTTACATGAATGCGTCCGTTTTATTATACTTTGTCCCTTTGAAAATATTTTTGTTTTATTAAATATAATAATAATATGTATCCTTTGTTTTATTATATGTTACTTTAGTTGTTTAAAAATGAACCTTCTACTATCCATGTTGGAGTTCATTAGGACTGACATTTTCATGAAATGTAAATTAAGTTATATGATGTGTATATTAAATACCACTAATAAATATAAAATACATATACCTAAATATTATTTAATAATATTTATTATAACTTTTGCCTATAAATTTTTACTCACTTAAAATATGTACAAAAAATATTTTACATAAACATTTATAGGTAGGTAATTTGTTATTTTGTTTTATTTTATATTGATATTAGCATATAAAAATATATATTTTATTATATATATATATATATATATATATATATATATATACCTATTACAATCAATATATTTAATTTAATATTATAATGTCTAGATATTTAAGAAAATAAATAATTAGTATAACTATAAAATATTTTATTGTTTAATACATAAACACGTTGGTTATAATAAATAACAATAATTCTAGTAAAAATTCTAGTAGACAATCATGTGATCAATTTATAATCAATCTATATAAATAATACTGTATAAACAGTAAGTAACTAGTAAAAATACTACTTTTATTTTTTTACATTGATTCAATTTGGGATTTATAAACTTGAAATAAAATGATTACGTTTGTATTAAGTATCTATTTTCAATATTTTGCATCAATTTAATATTATATATATACAACATGTATACATAATGTTCAATAACTACAAACTTATTAACAAACGAGTAGATAATGTTTGGTCAAGATTTAACCAAATTAACCACATTTTAATTATAAATAAAAAAAAGGTCTAGAATATAGTGGAATTGATTTATTACTAAAGACATTTAAACGTACCTATTATGAATAATTATAAATTGTTAAATTTGAATATAATATGTCAATTACTAGTCGCAGATAAATATTATTATAAAAACAATACTAAATTGAAATACGTTATTTATTTAAACAGATATTATAAACTATTTTTGGGTATTTTAATTTAGAAAATATAATGTTTCACGGGATCAAGACCAAAATATTTTAAATCAATACTTTTTCTACAGGTTTTATTTGTGCCGAATTATTACATTTTATATCCTAAGCGCAACAATAATAAGTCATTTTATTTATTATTGTTTATTTTTCATATTTTTTTTTACTACATTTCCAGGTACAAAAAAGTTGAATAGAAGTTTTGGGATAAAATGATTGATAGAAAATTAATTGATATTTTAAAGAAGTATTTTTTCATTTTTCCAATTGTTTGGGCAATCGTAAAGAAAATCCTTTTTATACAGTATATACATATGTGTATGTATGTATGTATGTATGTATGTATGTATGTATGTATGTATGTATGTATGTATGTATATATGTATGTTTGTATGTATGTATGTATGTTTTTAATCGTTTATTAAATCCTTGAAAATTTAAAAATATTTCTTGTTCAAATTAACTAACTTGAGCTTAATACCTAATAATAGTATAACACTCACATTTATAAAATTGTACATTAAATAAAATTACTGGTTATTGAAAATATACATAGATCTAATCACAATTATTCGAAATTTCCTTAACAATTTAACCTTTATCACTATAGGTAATATATTGTATACATTTAAACTATAAATGCATTTATCATTGCTCTATGGTAGGTATTCATTTCTATTATATGACTGTTCTGGAATATATCCCATCGATAACATCCACAAATATTTATATTACATATAATGCAAACAGATAACAGAATGCAAAAAAATAACTGCTACAATTCATTGTACCGTGTCAACTTCTAATGTTATATTTGACGTCATATTATTCAGCGAAGAAAATGTTTAAGGCGGGTTGTTTTGATATTTTATTCATATGAGAGGGAAACATTTGCTCAAACGTTATCATATCTGTTGGGTTGCACTGTGCATAGTAATGAATCTTTATTTCAAATAGGGTCTCGTCCTTGTATAAAACATGTTTCAATGTGAACATACAGATCAAACGACATAATTGTTTTTTGAAACCTTCCCATTCGTCATCCCTAAAAACTATATTTTCAAAAAGGTTACATGGTCTTCAATTTACATTAAATCATGTATACTAGCTATTTAATTGTATGTAATGTAAAAAAATTATAATATTTCTAGTACGTTTAATGTTTAAATTATGTAAAATGATTGCTACTTTAAGTTAGGATTTATAAAGTGCATTATAATTATTATTATTATTATTATTATTATTATTATCATCATTATTTAAATGACTAATTATATATACTAATTATATGTAAAATATAAATATTTTTCTGAATAAAATAATATAAATTTATATTTTATTTAAAAAGAATTATTTGGAAAAATAACTACTAATAATTTGAACAACACATAGTACTTACCGTAAAGTGGGGTGAATACAAACACTTTTGAACTTTATAGTATCATAAAAGCTTTTCTATTTGGGCTTAATAGATGATCAATACATCAAAATACTGGTCTTGTTGAGCACTTTAAATGTGTGTATTCAAATTTGTTATATTTTTAACAGTTTATTTTATATATTTTTTTAAGTGTTTTGTTTCTATTCCCACGAAATATGGTGTCAATAGAAACATTTATGGTTTTTTGGTGTATTTTTCTATTTTACCAATTGTAGGATCAATAGAAACAATTATTGAGATTTTTAAAAACAAAAAAAAACAAAATTTTCAATTAAAAACTTTTACTGTTTATTTTTTAACTTCAATATTTCAGTTAAAAAATAAGAACCATATAATTAAGTAAATTTGCAAAATAAAAATTAACAGCCTTCTTGGTTTAAAAACTAATAACATAGTTAGTAGGTACAAGGTACCTACTTAGTCAGTTAATAGACTTATATGATATATAGCATTATTTTTTAACAATAAGTAGTTTTTTTAATAAACATTTTAACAAATTAGAAAAACATAACACAATATTAAAAAAATGTACATACCATTAAAAATATAGTCTTTAAAATATTTTCAAATCAGTCTTCAGGGTCTCCTTCCTAAATTGAAACTTAATTTATAGGTAATACTTTTAAACTAGGAACTTGATTTATAATCATACTTAAATTTAAATAATCCTCTGCCGTAAACAATAGGTTTTTCTAGTTTTTCTACTACTTGGGAAGTGCTATACTTACATATATCCCTGATCTCTGGAAATCCATACACCATACCTTCGTGATCCCTGGTTGTTTTGTTTCTTAAAAAAGTTCCAACAAAAATTGTTTTATTTTTATTTTATATAATTTGGCCAATATAATACATAAAGCTTGATTTTTTGCTGCAGGAAGTTTTATAATTGTCTGGCTCAAAACTAACTAATATCCAATCATCAACATTGATTTCTTCACTTGTATTGACAGAGATTATGTTATTGAATATTTTTTCATGTTTTACAACACAGCTTATTTGTGGCAAATCTTCAATTGTTTCTTCATCTGTATCTGATGAGCTTGAAGAAGATATTATATGATTTGATTTCATAGGTTGTTCAAATTATTCCATGTCACTGTCATCGGGAACTGTCTCGAAACGTAACTTGGCCTGCTTTAACGGCTCTTATTGCAGCTTGTAAACCATGTTGATTTGTTTTTTTATACTTCCGTCCTCTTTTGGGCACATACGTACGTACCATCACTATGCTGTTTCTATTCACCCCTAAAATTGCAAAAGTCAGTTTAACCTACATATTGAAATGATTAATTAATTAAGTTAAATAATATTTACGATTTATACAACTTGACTATATTTAAAAATAATTATAACAAGAAAAATTAAAATGCTTATAATATTTACCTGATAATAAGAACCGTTGATTTTCGTAATAATTTATTATAATTATTATCAGTTGTTGCTTATCAATTTTTGTCCCAATGGCAGTAGAAATAATCGGAACGTTCATCAAATTTTGTACTAATCTATATTCGGCTTAGTGAATGTTTCATTTTGATAACGCAAATATTCAGTCGGGAAGACATCGAAGTAATAACTTTCCCGATTTTGTTTCTATTCACATCATCGCGCCTATTCACCCCGTTTTACGGTAGGTATATTAATTTAATTATATAGCTAATTATATGTAGGTAGGTACTGAGTTCATATTTACATTTGTAATTCGATACATTGTACATGTGTTTAGTTCATTTTGATTTAAATAGTTTATTTACGATATTATACAATTATACGGATATCCTAAATTTTATTGAACCTTTCCAAATTGTTATCATTTAATTATTTTGCATCTCTTTATATATTTTTGTTAAATTGTATAATACACTGTTATGGAGGTCAAGTCTATTGTTTTCGTGTAATATATTTGAGGGTTCTTTTATGTTAATTTGTAAGTAAAAAAAAATATATATAATAATTTAGAAAACACACTACGTCATTATTTTTGACTCAACTTGTTTAGCCAAATTATATTTGCTTTCAAACGAATAATATAATGAACTCGAATAATGACAAACAGTGAGTACGTCATTTAAAGTAACGATAAAACAGTACGTTACAAAAATAAATATTAATAATATAATAACAGAATCATATTATTATCATCTGAAGTATTTATGGAAAAATGTGTATATATAATTTATACTCATAATTTTATTGTAAAACCGTTCCTATTTCCCATTTCCAGATTTAGACGTACACAATTATATAACATGATTTAAAGGAATCGTCAGCTATAATTAATACTTCGAAAAATATATAAACACCATTGAAATATATTTGTAATTTATTCAATTATTGAATTTTTTAATATTAGTTTGGTCAATTATATTTTTTGGTGATGCATATAAAAACAAAAAGCATATAAACAAACATTTTAAGTAAGAAAATAAAAATGAAATTAAATATAACTATCAGAAAATGATCTTGTGAACTCAATAAAAATTCTTAGTGATATTATACAAATAATAATTAATAATAACGGCCGAAGATATATTGAATGCGATAAATTTAAATAATATTTATTTATGCATAATATAGTACATTTATATTATTCTATGTAAATATTTAATTTCAAAAATTATGCAAAACTATTATAGCAAGTAATAGTGCATAAGAGTTTTAAAAAGTATTATTTAATATAATATCTTTTAAAAATATAAAAATATCAAGACAGAAATAAACAATGCTCATTAATACCTGTATATCAAAATAATGACAATGTCTTATGTATTTATTTCTGCAAACGTCTACATTATGGTATAATCAGTGGTGTATTTAAGCGTATACGGGGTATACGCCGTATACTCTCTTTGTTGTTTTTATTTATTGCGTATACATACAAAAAAAAAAATAATAATAATGTGATACGGTGTATACGACCATTATATGGCGTACACTTTTTTTTCTGTTTTTACTTTTGAGAGTGTTTCAAAAGTAACGATTTCCGTAAAAGTTTTTTTATACTTTTTCAATAATATTTATATTACGTATAATAGTATCATATTATTCATAATTAAATAATTAGGTACTTGATTAACAAAAAACCATTATATACAATAATTAATAATGTTATTATAACTTATATCCATAAAGTATACACCGTTGTGTATACCTACATTATACATGCATAAAAATCATACTTGAAAATTATATAAAAATTGCTGAAAAATGGTCAATAATTTTTTTATATTTAAATCTGTAGGTATATAGTGCTATAGTAAATATTTATTGTAAATTTCCAGTTTCTGGCATTATAACTTTCCTTTTTATAACAATTTTGGGTATATTTCCTTTACACTTAAGAAAACAACTGGAAAAATTAAAAATGACCTATTTAAAGTGCGAACTAGAATGAAAATTTCATCAAATAACGTCTTTTGCTCCAAAACCTCGAACCATTTTCCAAACGCCATAATTGGAAGTATATTCGATTTTGTTTAATTTTACTTAATTTGTTTTATTTAATTAAGATTAATTTAAGGACACATTTAAACACACCGTTTCTAATTAGAGCGACTTTGCATTCATGTTCCGGGTAACAATCAACCTACAGGAGTTTTTTTACTTACCTATGAGTCGGACCAATTTACCCAAAATACCCAAAATAAGAATGATGTCCATTGCCAATAACAACTAATCATGTCTACCAAGGTCACAGTAACAATTCTTGTAAATAATGTTATTATACAATTTGTAATACTGCTAAATATTTATTAATTATGTTATATTTCTTATATAAAACTCTTTTTAAAAAAGCTAAATATCATTAATTCATATAAATTAAAAAACTTAACGCTTACTTGATTCCTTCTACACAAAAAATGCTCACAGAAAAGTAATACAATTGTAAATTTAAAAGCTTTTTTCATTTATAATGTAAAAATGTAGCAAAAAGTTTAAAAGTTGAAAGCTATAAGTTTAAAACATGAGCTTAATAATTTTTGAGCGAAGCGATAAAAATATTTTTAATGCCTAATTTTTTTTAAAATGGCGTAAACTTATGAATTTTGTTACCAATACACCACTGGGTATAAGTATCCTAAATGGAATTTGTATAATTATAAAATGTCCATATTTTAATCAATTTTTGTCAGATACCTGTTATACATGACAACCATTATATATAATTATAACATTATAACATTGACTATATATGGTCTACTAAAACAGCATTAAACATTTAATTAATAAATTAAAACAATTAACATATACTAATTGTTGATATTTATGTACCTAACTACCCAGTTTTTTTCAATTTTTAACTCTGAGCATAGCAAAAAATGTATTGGGATTAAAATTAATAGATATTTTATATTTTAAAAAATTTTCATTTTAAAATATTCTAGATTCTAAGTGGTTTCAGATTTGAG
Organism: Pemphigus obesinymphae; assembly: GCA_025469235.1. NCBI lineage: Eukaryota > Metazoa > Arthropoda > Insecta > Hemiptera > Aphididae > Pemphigus > Pemphigus obesinymphae. Next base: position 7,945 of record JAIPRL010008740.1, on the reverse strand, counting down.
ATTCTGAATCTACTGGTTTTACAATGATATTTATAAACTTACCTACATTATGAAATTGTAAAGTTTAATTTTGTAAATAATATGTCAACGTTTTCAAAATTACATTTTCATATACGCAACATTTGTTTTGAGGTGTCAGTGCGCTAATTAAATGCACCAATTAACACGAATCACAATAATTTCATTATTGTGAAAGATAATGATGATTTTGGTAATGATGACTAAAAAGTTGATGACTATAGAATGATATGTATCGATAAGAGGTCGTCGATCGGAGTATTGAATTACAGGGGGGACAACGACTATAACCTATTTTACTTTACTTCAATATGAATCATATACCAACAAGAAATTTTCTAGTTGGGACCATTGTTTCACACATGTATAGTGTATTTTTCTAGTATACGAGTATAAAGGTTATTTATGTACAAGTATTACGGTAATATTCAAAATTTCGAAATGTATTTATAAGTGTACCTATAGATGCGTATACCCATTCAGATTTGTCCACGACGTATAAATCAACGCGATGAGTAGAAAAGAGGCATTTTTACCTTAAGCATAAATTACGCGAACCCTTAAGTACGTTATATAGGTCGAGGGATAGTATAGTGGGGCTACTTTCTAATGCGATATTGTCGTATAATGCGGAGTATCGATAAAACCATATTATTTATAACCCGACCACAAAACCCCATATCGACTGGATTTTTCTTACGTTATTTTATTTTATTTTTTTTATGTGAGGAGGGGGGGAATGAATTCGAGCAATCGTATATTATTCAAACACTCCATTTCGTAATGTTGATGGCCCATCAAATCTAGAGGATTGTATATAAATAGTGCATAGGTATATGAATTTCTTCGAAGAAATGTTTTTTTTTCTGTCTATGATAAAAATTGAGTTAGGTAGGTTTGCCTTAATTTATTAAAATATAATACAGCCTAAATTGCATTTATTTCCCATATTTAAGTAAAAACGATAATATAAAAAAAAAAACTTTTTATTATTTTCAACTATTATTCTCTGGGGAAAAAAAAAATTAAATCTGAATTCTATGAAAACACGCTTCTAATCACTACGATCCACGTAGAATATGACATTGCACGAAATAATAGTAGAAATAAATCTACAAAAAATAATCAATTCCAATAATATTATTTCAAAGATTCTGAACACACAAAAAAATATATCTTCGAATAATATTATTGAAAAATTGGAAATTATAATATGTATATCCAAGACAACAAAAGTATATTGTAGTATAACAGACAGACAAATAATAACAAACTATAATTATAATAATAATTTAAAATCATAATGTTCATTATGTCTATAAGGTTAAAAGCTACCAAATATTTTAATTTTTTAATTTATTAGTTTAAAACATATTTTCGAATTATATTTTCTGTTTAAAAATATTGTATGCTATATTAGAGATAAAACTGAAAACATTTTAATTATATCGATTTAAGTGCTATATAAAAGGACACTAAACATATATTGTTTTCACGAAAAACCCATTTTTGGCGAAGGAAAAACTCCAAAGGCTACGGTTATAGTTTAGGGACCAAATTTCATTCGAGATAAAACGATGATTTTATCCGTGCAAAACAGAGTTTTTAAATATACACATATAAACCACAGTATACATATATACACATATATATACCTATATATATATATATATTTAATATAATTATTATATTTTACCATATAATATTATTTATTTTTGAAAACTGGTATTATTTTACATTTTTGTATATATAATATACTCCTACAGATATATTATTTAGTATTTATATTGACAAAAAATAATTTTTTTATAACATTGATAACCTCTGTTGTAGCCTTTAGAGTTTTTCCTGTATTACAAGATTAGTGTAATATTTTATATGGTATAATGAATACATACTTAACAATTAAAAATGGTAAAAGAAATTAGACTACTTTATATTACTTCATTTGTAAATATATTGTAAGAAATTACTGTTACTAAAATAATATAATCTCAATCATTTTCCAAAATACAAATCTTCATTTACATATATAAATATGTAGTTTCCAGTTTTCTTGAAAAGTTAAATATCAGTATATTTAGTAAAATTCCCCCAACATGATCATTAGAATTATAGCTACAACTTTTTAAATTGAAAACTATTTATAAATCAATAATTTTTGAAGAGAGCCCATATATGTCATAAAACTATTTATGATAAATTATAAAATGTTTTACGACTATTAATAATGAATAAATCCAAAGATATCTTAACAGAAAGTAATGAATATTTTACAACAAACATATATTTTTGTAATTTATATTAACATTGGATAGCATAAGTACTAACTGCTTAAATTACTCGTCCAATTATAATGTTAACGAAATATTTCTTATAGTTCACTGCTTGTGGTGAGAAGGTAAGATTTAAGGGAAACAATTATATTCAGTCCGAATGCTGATTAAAACCAATTAAATTAAAAAAAACTAAAACAATTAACTTGTTTGCATATTTTTGTTGTTTATTTAAATGTTATGTTATTTATATTACAAAATAACGAATTTACTTACGTCCTGGACATATTATTTAATGTTTAATATAAAGATGGAATTCTAAGATTTATTCTTTTTTTTATATATTATATAATTACATACGATATTCGATGAAGGTTTTTACTTTTCAGATAAATACATTACAATAACATATAAACTAATCTTTAGTTGTACATACATTTTTATCATACGTACATTTTTAATCAACTACAAGCAATATTATTACTACAATACAACTTCTATTTAACGAACTGATAGGTTCTATGAAAAAACTCGTTAAAAGTAAATAACATTTTTGATAAATCTAAAATGTATATTTTTTCCCTTAAATATCTGTCAATTAAACTTAAAATATTATATAAATTCATTTTGAATATTTCAATATCTGTATAAATATATCAATTTGTATATTTCGTAAAACGATATAGTTGGTAATGTCTCTTATTTTCATACTTCTTTTCATAAAATCTAGTAGACTTATCGTATAATAATTACAACACCACTCAAAAGAGACAGATTCCATGGATATACCCTCAATGTATCGGGTACACAATTTGTAGACTTTTAAAAATTATAAATGACAGTACATAAATATGAGAATGTTAAAATAATATCATATAAAAGTGCTATTTTAAATTTTAAATATCAAGTTTACACAATAATTCGATTAATCAATAAACGAACTATAAATAAGATGCCTGACACTAAAATACTTTCCTTTTCAAAGAAACATTACATGGATTACAAAAAAAGAGTTAGGAAATGGTTTTAAATTGCTTTATTGCGCAGAATACGACTAAGCTATTGCATGTAAAAAATCAATACAAATTAATGGGTCGTACCACGTTTGTAAATTAAATGGTATAATGTATATGGGTTCACGAAAAATGACTAAACACGTCCTTAGGTTAATCTTTCGTACTTTTTCACATTATCCATGTTAATAATTGTATAGTATATAATACAATGCAATTTTAATGAAATTCAGTTTCGCAAAACGAAAATCAGTAACACATCATTAAAAAATGTTTTCACTACATGTAATTGTAACTATCTGAATTTCTAAACAAAATGTTGACTTCGTTTGTAGTTATAAATAGACACTTTAATGAATTATAATTCATAATGAAATAGAATATTGTATAAGGGATGACATTTTTGAACATTTATAGGTATGATATTTCTAAAAGAATTATAACAATACCATGACATTAATGACTTGGAAAAATTTCAATTATCGAACGAAATGTATAAATGTATATACTATATAACATTAAAAAAAAAACCATCTAATTACTTTTTTACTTAACGATATTTCAATGTTCTAAGTTTTCATTGACATTTAAAAATTATAATAATATTGTTTTATGAGCGTGACAAGACAGTTGGCCGTTAATAATTCAATTACACTAATTACGCGTTTATACATAAATTGACTAATACAGAATATAGTACCTACCTATATTCTTTTTTCATTATAAAACGAAAATAAAGATCCATTTATGACAATTCATCAAATTGAATGAAATCGTAACGTGAATTCTATACGAAATCGTATGGAAAACAATTTTTGATAAAATCTATAAAACAAAATTAAGCTAGACATTTCCTTTTATTCTTTCATAAAAACTATAAACTACATTATCATATAAATTATGAAATATTGAAATGACATTTAAATATTATAAACAATTTTAGAATTTGAGAATAGTGAGCAAGTATAGGTAGGTAGGTTTTTTAATGATTGTATTCCTGAAAGTTATGCGTGATTCGATCGAAAATTCGGATAGGAGGTATGCTCCATAAGGGTTGTGTTTCACATTAAATTTAAATAAAACTTTAAACCTTTCGGTATTCGGTATTTTCTCAAAAAATTGCAATATACTACTGAAACCATGACAAATCATCACATTTATGTACAGCGGGTCAGTTTTTATAAAAATGGTTATAATAGTCATTCATTTGATGCAGTTTTAAAAATAATAACCAACGAGTCTTGAAATCATTATTCATTATTTTTATTTAAGTATGTAATATAGATATTTATAAATAGGAATATTCAATTTACATTGGTATTTGAATAAAATTATACTTTAGAATTCTTTTATATTCATTATTACATTAAAGAATAATTACATATTGTTAATTGTAGAAAAAATTGTTTGAATAAAGGGTTAATGATACGAAGAAGAAAATTAATTAGAGAAAAAATAATACCAAAAGTATTATATTATATCAATGTTTTATACATTTTCCATTAGTTTTTATTTAATTGAAAAATATGAATATTAAACGTATTTAATATTAGGTATATTAAAATATTTTATGATTTTTTTGTAACTATTGCCATTTTTATTTTCTATAAGTATATACAATTTTATTTTCATTTAAAAACTATATTTTATTAATGTATTATTGCTTTATATCATTATTATTAAGTTAACTAATGTCATAACTATAAAACTCTAAAAAATACAAGAAGATAAATAATTTTAACTGTCTCTAGTCAGAATATTTTTATGGTAATAATTAAAAATGTATAGACAACGGTAATAATAGTCAATAAATAATAACTCAGAACTACTTGTTTACAATTTTAAATTACGGGTATATAAATTTATAAAACAATATGAAATTCAACACATAATATTTAGCTCATAACATCTTATAGATATATAAATAGTTTTGGATGAAACATTTTTTATTATAATTGAAAATGTGAGTAGTGAATCAAGCGTTGATTACATTTTTTCTTCGATAACAATGATTTGTTTTTTTGTTTTTGTTTTTTTTTTTTTTTTTGTACCAAATCACAATATTAACTTCCACTGATATAAGTAAATTAAGAACATAGTCCCTACTATTATTTTATCAGAGTTAATTATTATACAATAATAATACTAGTTTAGGTTAAGTTTTTGGTTAAGTCTGTAATTATATGATTATTATCTAATTTGTTTACTATTTCCACTTCAGATAAAATCGATGAAATAAACAAAACTATTTAACTAATATTAAAGATTTATCAGGGACTTAGAAAAACTTTGAAGTATAAAATTATCATTTAATACATCTAGTGCAGAAAGTTTGAAGTATCTTTGGAAAAGTAATATTAGTGAATATTGATTTATAGTTACTCAACTAATTATATTTCTGTATAATAGCATGTTTTATATATTAGACAATATTTACCTTCATAATATTTATGAGTATTAAAATATATTATTATTATTATATTATATGATATCTAGGATTTTAAGAATATATTAAAACCAATTAAAAATACATATTATAATCACATTTTAGTTACTAATATCCAAAGACAACATTTTTATTACGAGTACTGCAATATAAATAATCGGTTATACCTAAAATTATTTAAATATTACATTTTTGTATAATTTATGTTATTATTTTTATTTTTTTATAGAATTGTTTTACGCTAAAATCAATTAGTTTTCTAGAATGTGTATCTCCCAATTTATGCTTTACCTCATTTTCAATAAATATTTATTATTACGGAACAATAAAAATAATTCTACAAACTGAATTAATTTAGCGATAAAAAAATATACAAAAAATAAACTAAAGATTATAAGATTATACGATTATATAAACATATTTGAAGGTAATTTTAAATTAAATTATTAATAGTCGAATTGTATATATATTATATTAGAGCTGTGCATAGTTATAACTAGATCGGACCGGACTGCGGTCCGGTCTTTTTATAATGTAATTCATAGCGGTGCAGTCTGGATAGGTAAACGTCATTATTTTTAGCAATATATTTAAAAAAAAAATGGTTCTGTTCGGTCTGATCATAATATAAAAATCCGGTCTTATTAATTTGTCTTAGTCATAGAATTGTGATCTAGTCCAATTTAATTCGGTTCAGTCCTAGTCCAAATTCGAGACGACAATCTGACTATATATTTTTACGTGTAGATAATTACTCAATAAACATATTGTGTGATAATATAAATAATAAAATTATTATGTAGTATTAAATCAAAAATTTAAACAGTATGGCGTTCTGTGAGCACTATTATTTGATTCGGCATAGATATCCGGTCTAGTCTTATTCAGAACAAACTTATCTGGTGTAATATATATAAAGGGCCAATACGGCTCAGTATGCTTAAATTTAGTCCGATCTCGGTCATATATCAACAATTTTTAAATATTGGCCTCGTCTCGGTATTTTTTAGGGGAATTGAAAAAATGATCCGGTGTTGTTTTATTCTTTATTTTATTGTGCCAGTTATTACTGGTCTAGCTCGGTGTTTGAAATAACAAACTGTAAAGAGCTCTAATGTATATAGAGAATATCAAATGCTAAAATCATTCAAAAACTTAGAAACGTACATCTCCCAATCAAAATATGTTTTGTCTCGTTTGCAATGATTATTTATTAATACAATAAAAATATGTTGTTGATATAGAACTATTTTTTTCAATAGTACCTTCTAAAATGTATTCATTTTTCTGAAATTTTTCATAAAATTGCTAATACAGAACCCTTTAAAACTTGGATGAGTAGTTTTCTCTTTATTATATAATAATATAACTATTAAGTATTAATATTTTTAGCTTATATACAATGTCCAGGCATTGAAACCCAGAGTATAACCCTACTTATCTTGTTAAAAATTACTATTGAATTGTATATTTTAATTTAACATTGTGTTTAGGCTAATCATTTATGTTAATTATTTATATATTATTATTTCTCCGTTCTATTAAACTATAATTGGAGTATAAGACTTAGCACATTACCTAAGTATTATAATTTATTTACGATTGGTGGGATTTCATCCAGTCATTGTCTTACATATCTAGCGGTAACATTGTCCATTTAATTGCTTTTGGTCATAACTCATAACAAATATTGTTCCGTTATATTAAAGCAACAATTTATAATTGTACAAATTTCATCTGCAATTCAAATAAAACAATAATAAGATATAAATATGTTAGTATTTGTAAGCATAGTAGAACTCCACAAGTATGATGAAATACTGTAATAGTATCATAAGATAATAATTGAAAAAACTCTATTTGCCATAAATAAATAAATAAAATCTTTAATTTAATACACATTTAAATTTGTAGAATAATTTATATAAAATGGATTTTTGTGTTTTAATATATTTTGTTAATATTATTCACTCATACTCTGTATATACTACATTTAAAATAATATTATGTTGCACACTACGTATGTACATATAATCGTAATTGAGTTTACAAAACTAAAAAGCCAGTCAGTAGGTTGTGGAAGCACTTCGCTCGTCGGGTGTCAGTATTGGTGGACGCACTTCGCTACTGGGCAGGGTACTTTTGGTGGATGTATTGAATTTGAAAGCAATGATAAATCATTGCATTCAATA
>JAIPRL010008739.1:0-19525 GCA_025469235.1 Pemphigus obesinymphae | reverse complement strand
AAAAAATGTATGTTATTCGTTAACTCATTATCTTTTATCTATAATTCAAAAAAATTCAAAAGATAAAGATAAAGATAAGATATTTTGTTTTTATCTAGATAAAAGATAATAAAGTCATTATCTAGATTATCTTTTAGATAATTTTATCTAGATAATCCCAACACTGATTATGCTTAAATGTATATACACAAAATAAAACAAAACATTGAATAAATTAGTAACATTAAATTATATTAAAAAACACAACACATAATACATATATATATATATATATAATATATTTATATGTATAAGGAAATCACCATCAAGGAACATATCAAATAAAATATAGACTGGTGTAAACATCACGCTCGGCCGCTCGGAATTTAATTTGTTTTCTCAATATCTGTGGAAATCGATGAGTAAAACAACTAGTAATATATACTATAAATACATTCCTATTATAAGTTTTAACCATACTATTGGTAGCGTCTATGTATTCATTTTAATATTATTATTTATTTTACAAGTACATCAATCGTACGCTGTGGTGTTAGTTATTAGTTATTACTATTCGGCATACGCTATAATTTTTTAGGTAGGTACTTTTAATACGAATCATGTCCGCATAAATAGCCGGATACCGGCGACCGGCCCATATTCGGCCAGACACCGGCCCGCTGTCAACAGCAGGAGGGGGCAAATGCCCACACTGCCACCCCCCACCAAATGACGCCACTGTCAATTAATATTTTTAGTAAAATTGATGAAAATAAAATTTACCCTCTATACACATGTAAAAAAATGAAAAATAATCTTTTGATTTTACGAGTATAATGGTTAAACCAAAATTTTATTCATAAATGTCCACAAAATAAAAATGTTCAAAATTTTAATATAAATTTAATTCGGTCTAAAAAACATAAAGTATTTTCTGAAATTGTAGACAAGTGTGTATTAAATGCTAATTGTAATAAATAATATTACAAACGGTATAAGCACATTACATTACGGCCATTATAAATTAAATTAATAGTTTTTATAAAAAACATGCATTTGATCAAGTTTTTCTATATATGTTAGGTACTGTTTTTATTTTTTATTTTTGTACTATGTTTTATTATATAGACACATGCAATTGACCAAGTTGTTTTGCTATGAACTAGTGTGGATGTGGAACTACTGGCGAATGTAGAAATATAAGTAAATTATTGTCGACGAGGCAGAATTAAGACTGCCTTATCAGTGATAAAACTATTTTTGTTTCTTTATTATCATTTATTGCATTACATATAAAGTAGAGACCGCAATTACCATCTGATATTACATTTTCCCCAAGTTTATAAGTTTGAAAAATTTATTTATGTTTGTTATTGTAACATTCCCGTTTCTAAATGTTTTGCATAATATATACTTGATAACTGACTATTCTATATCTTGTCTATCTGTTCGTAATGGTGGAAATGCAATTTTAATTAAATGTCATTCGATGTGGTCATCCGTTTTAGATTGCGAATAATTTGAACAATTGCCGAGTAATCAGGTTTGACACTGTGTTTACTTTGTGTTACCATATAGTATACAGTACGTTGTTTGGAATGGAATGATCCTATATCACCAATATTAAAATTCATATTATCAATACAATTGTTAGATATGGCGTAATTATACATCATTTTTTGTTTTGTTAGAATTAGTTTTTACATAAGAAGAAATACAGATTACATAGACATATTTTTCTGGAACATATTTCGTAATAGTTTCTTTAATATTAGATATTTTGTTTACTTTTTGAATGTTTGTTAAGTGATGACAATTTTCATTATTACTTAATTGATTATTGTTTTTTATCGTCATACCATTAATTAAACTAAGTGTTTGATTTGTATAATTTATAAGTGCTTTGTTAGTATAAAAGAATCCATTCCCTAATATAGTAGCATTGGTAAGATTTTCTACGATATAAACTGAAATTTTAAATTATATTTTATTTATTTTTTAATTAATAAAGGCTTGACCTTACATATTAAGTGGTGTATGATCTGCTTCTGACAATTCAATATTATGAATAATTTTAATTTTTAAGTTGTTAATAAGATTATGTCTGATACAATTTATATTGGCCCTTGATTGGCACATTTTAAGATTATTTATTTTTTATTTTATAAAAACACTATTTGATTTTTCGTTATCGTAAAAAATCGTAAGCCTTTATCGTCGGAGAGTTTTTTCGAAATCCGGATTTTATTAAAAATGAACCGGTATAGTCGACACCACACTTGAGAAAAGCAAGACCTGGTTCCACTCTTTCATTAGGTAGATCACCCATTAGAGGTTGTACGATGACTGGGCATTGCCAGAAACATACGATGCATTTTTGAATTACCTTTTGTGTAATATTTCATCCGTTTATCGTCCAATAATTCTTACGTATAGACGCGTATTTTGACATGGTATTATTAATTCGTTCAATTTTGAAAGATCTGCCTTATGTTCATACCACTCACAATGTATCTCTTCAGGAATAAGTTTACACCATTCTACCTGTGCTTGCCATAAAACTTGCAACATTAATTTTTCTTGAATTACAATAGGTTCTACTAAACCAAGAGGGTCAAAAATCCGTATAATATCATATAATATATATTCTGCTTGCCAAAATTGTTTCATTAACTTACCATATTCATATTTTCTGTTTTTATGGATAAATGTGCAACAGTTTTGATATCATACGCCGAACTTGGTACTAACCCTAACGCAACAAATCCGAATTTTGTTTCTTGATTGATCGGCCCATTTATCGATTGATATTGCTGCCCGCCATAATTTCGAAAAAATGGACAGCACCTATCAGTATGTCAATTTTTTTTTTGGTACATTAAACGACGGATCAGGTAGTACAATATTTGTTGGTCGGGAACCATTTTCTGCAATAAATTTTATTGGTAGATTTCCCGTTATTTTCGTTACCACTAACGCGTGTATGTTTAATTCGTAATCGTTTGTACAAGATTGTATTATACCATGCTGTAGATGTGGTATTTTGTATTGTTTCTCCAATGCCGCTAACTATATGATCTGTTTTTTTCCTTTAAGCTTAAGCTATCTACGAGTTCTATTGAAGTGAAACCATCCATTGAACCAGAATCCAATAATACGCGCGCAAGGGAGGACTTGCCAGACAGGCCGACGAAACGCACTATTATAAAAAGATCTTCTTCTTCTCCTTCGACTTCTCTCCCAAATATTTGGGGTCAGCCACCCTGGTCCTACACTTCCACTTAACTCTATTTTCCGCATCTTCTTCACTTACTCCCACCTTCCTCATATCCCTCGCCATTACATCCCCCATCTCTTTTTTGGTCTTCCCCTCCCCCTTTTCCCAACAACATGCATTTCCCTTACTAATCTTACTGCTTCAGTCGCATCCCTCCTTAATACATGCCCGAAACATCTTAATCTATTCTCTCTCATTTTGTCTACTATCGAAGCTACCCCTATACTACCTCTGATTTACTCATTCCTTATTTTATCCTCTCTAGTAACCCCACTCATTCACCTTAACATTCTCATCTCAGCTACACTCATTCTCTGTTCTATCTTTCTACCTACTGCCCAACATTCCGTTCCATACATCATTGCAGGTCTCACCACTGCCTTATAAAATTTACCTTTTTACCAATTTACAATTATATTGTATACTATAATTTTATAGTATACAATAATTTAAAAAAAGACAACAGAATATGTACACTACTAATATAACTTAATCATTCAATCCATGACAGTTGTAGGGGACAATTATTGACCAAAACGTGATAAGCGTATTTTGGCAACTAGATCGCATTTTAGTTACTGTGGCCTTCGGTACTGTTCTAACTACCACTCATATACATATGGGTACTTGGCCAAGTATACTTAGCATACTTTTTTTATTATAGTCTATAAATATAAGTTATAATCTTTGATTATGTATTATGAGTAGGTATAAGATTTATATTGAGTAATGAGTCTAATATACTGTATACTGTATAATATAGCACAAAACTACAAAAAGTATATTTTGTTCCGGCCTTTTTTTTTCATCAAAATATGGAAAAGTAGCAATTTCATAGGTGCATACTATGGGACATGCGCTAAATGCGCGTGGACTTGAAAAAAATAAAAATAAACATCATTGTAAAATATTTTTTTCCCGTCAATAATTTAAAATTAGTTTAAGTAATGCACGACTAACGTTATATTACATTTTTTCAAGTCTTAAAATCTCATTTTACCAACTATTTGGATTTAAATATCTCAAAATTGATAATTTTGTTGGAAAAATTTAAATGACTATAAAAATAAATCGTGACCTTAGATTTTTGAGATTTTTTGAACTTGGTTAGAGTATTGCATATTTAACGTTGTATAAAATTCTCAGGTCTTTAAACCCAAAATTAACTCTTTTAGGACTTAGAAATCTTAAAATCTAAAATATCTATAAATAGCTCAAAATTGCAAAAAAATTAAAAAATGTTTAATCAACGGGAGTAATTACTAAATTGAATATTCGATGGAAATTTCAAGATTTTAACGTCATTATTTTCGACATTTCGAAGAAATTAAGAATTTCGATTTGGCGAAATCGTATTTTTGTCGTTTTTTCGTAATTTTTTTGGTAGTTTCTTTACGCATTAAAAAACTATTAAAAATATCGAAAAATGATCTGTTTAAAGTACCAACTAGATGTAATTTACTACCAGAAATCGGGTTAGTTTATAAAGATCAGAGGACTCCTTCTGGTAAAAAAAGTGTTTACAGACGAAAAAAAAAATAAAAATAAAAATCATTGTAAAACCACTAGTTACAACTTACCCTCGCTACGTTCAGAATCTAAAATTGTACTCGTGCTGCCTTTTCTCGTAAAATCTTAAGACGATGTTGGTATAAATATGTAAAGTATATATTTATATATATTATATATATATGTATATATTATATATATATATGTATATATTATATATATATATTAAATATCTTCTATGCGCTGTCGGTCACACTACTTAATTGTTGTTTCATTCCAAATACTAAAAATTATATTTAACACAATATATAGATATACTCGTCCTGGGAATTTTGATTTTCGTTGCACCTAAAAATTATTTTATATTTGTTAAGTCTATCCTGTCTATGGCTGTATCCATTATGGATAAATAATTATTTTCCTCTTTGACCCAATGCAATATATTGCAATGGCATTGTATTTAATAAAATAATATGTTAATATGAATAATAATATCGATCATACAACAAACTTGTAGGTACCAATATAAAGATGCATATTGTAACTTGAACACTGATTACACACTAAAACCATGAAATGAATAAAATAAATAAATAAATAAATTGTATCCCCTCAATGCGATAATATCATATCTATAGCAATAATAATACACTCTTATTATAGTAAAGAAGATGAGATATTATAAATTATAATGATCGGGTAAAATATAGTAGGAATATAGCCATAGGTTTTTATTATATAGTATATCATACACACATATATATATATATATATATATATATATGCCATAAGTTGAAATGTCGTACACACTGAATTTTCGTACGCATAAAAATTATTGATCGCGCTGTAATATCGTATAATGCACTGAAATGACTGCGCTTAAATGTCGCGCGCACAAATTGCCGCACTCAATTGACAAAAATGGAGTCATTTCGTGCATTATTACACCAAACATAGAAATAAAAGGATCTATCTAACGAAAATTCAATAATTAGAAGCTTAAAGAACTATTTTGTATTGTTAGGTAGGTATTTTAGAGTGACTATACGTCCCGTTGTCTCTGCAAACTTTTAATGGGACGCTTATTGTCCTGTTATATAAAGTAAGCCCAATTTATTTCCTATTTTTTTTATCTAAATAACAATTTAATAAGGTAAAATAGTAAGAAATGGGAATGAAAACATTAATTTTTACTTCAAAATGAACTACAGGTTCAAGGTTACTTATTGCAGATTTTGATAAAAATAACAATCGTAATAATCTACCCACAGCGAAAAACCATTAAAAATAAATGTTGATTTATTTTGAAAATTTGTGAAAAAATAGAGTCGTAATTTTAAACTATTGATATATTATATTAATTAATACTAGACTTAACAATACCTCCTCATTTGATATACTGAAATATCGAAAAACGTTTATTACATATTATTATATGTATTGAAAAGTAATAATTAATATTTACTAACTAAAATCAATATATTGAAAATAATCAATGGTTAACTATTAACTAATAATTAATAATTTTATTTATTTTTATTTAACATAATGTATACTAGTTAAAAAAAAGAAGTACCTAACTTTCCCACTACCTAGCCTTAAAATACATACATATTTTAAAAAATCTTTTACTCGTTATTACTCGAATAATTAGCAATGTGTCAAATATAACTTTAAGAAATTGCTTATAAAACTCTTAACTAAGCTAAACCAGTTTTTTTGAATTAAGTGTTTTAGATAAATTGTATATATTTAGATTTGAATTGAAAATATATTGTTTAAAATCGTGAACATCGTCTTATTACTTGCAATTTTAACCATGATTAACTAAATCATATTAATTCCAGTAAAACTTCGACATTCACTCAAGATTATCTGTTGGGCAATGACACGTGTCAAACACAACAGCAGCAGGACGATGATAGCTGCAGCGATGGAGAAGACTCAAGTCTACCAAGTTGCACGTACAGGGCTGTCCACCACAGTTCTTCGTCGCATTCATCGTGTTTCGTTGGAACGTCAATAAGACAAGGTAAATATTTCTTTTTTTTTTTTTACCGCAAGTACTGATAACAAATAGAAATAAGATGTTACATGTGTTAAACAGTAGGTATTATCATAAAAGATACTTGACACTAATTGTTTTCCTCATCCTCTTCTTCAAAATAACCAAATATATTCTATTTAAGATTAAGTAAATTAATCAACTATTATAATAAGTTTGTTAGGGATTTTGTTGTCTTCTAAAAGTTTTTACTCGGAGCCTACAGGATATTTATGATTTTCTTCAAAATATTTTATTATATCATTTAGAGTTTTCCATCTAGTATCAATGTATCACTCTACACGCGTGTATTGATAATTATTAATCACAGTCCACGATGTCATTTTTCTGCATTCGTGTAGATAATAAATGTACTGCATACAGTGTACATATGCAATTTGCATTATCTATTGACCTATTCACTATTGATACTAATCATTTCCACACAATAAGTGTACACCCATGTACGCGAGTGTAGGTAGATGGAAAACGCAATCTCATCTAATCTTGGTCAGTATTTTAAAAATAAAAACAATAATATTTATTTATAATTATTATAAGCATTGATAATAAATACCATATTTTTACCTAATTTTTCTCACGTGAAAAATATATTGAGATAATATAAAAATGATAAAATGTACTAAATGAATATTGAAAAAAGGGTGTATAAAAACTTTAAAAGTTAACATTCGAATTATTCAAATTTAGTGTTTTAGCGTAATTTTTCGGTAGTTTTTTAAGTGTGAAAAATCAATTAACTAGGATAATTTAAAAATGATTAAATGTACCAAATACATTTTGAAAAATAGGTTATAAAATCAATTAAAGCAGTTGGATGGTTAACAACATTTAATATTCGGATTCTTCGAAATATCTGAATAAAATGTCTTCCAATATCCAGTTTCAAATATCCGGATTATATTGGAATCCGGACATATCTGACATCACTAATATTTATGAATTTTATTAAGAGAAATATCTAGAGAAATACATTCATACTTTAAGTGTATAAAGAAGAAAGTTAAATTACGGAATATCTAAAAATAAATCAAATGTATTATTTATTATTTACTTATGGTTCTAGAATATATTTATTGCGTTTATTAATTTAATCTTAAATGTATATATACGCATGGATTACTCAATCTAATTTATTTATTTTTCTGCAGAAAATCATTTAAGACTTCATTTTTTTTTAAAGTGAACTAAATTTGAAAAAGTAATTTTTAGTTTAACATGTATATATATAAATCGTTTTTATATTTAATAAAACTGGCAATTAAATTCGATATAATAGATAGGTACATGTATATATATGTATAAACTACTAACCTCTAACCTCTATAACCTTTAAATTATACAAAATTATTTGTTCTTTAACTTCTGTGATCGATAATGGCAATGAATCTACATTTTTAACTGCACTAGTCCAGTAGTCAGTAAAATATGAATATGAAAGCTAAAAATCCGCGAGTTCTCTACTCATATAACCATTGTTAATAATATATATAATATATATACAATATTTGTTATGTATTTTTGTTTAGAATACTGCTAAATAGGTACCCCATTGGCTTTTAAAAATAAGGGCTCGTTTTTATAAAATTATCTATTGTTTTACTATATCTATTGTTGTCTTCGTCATATCTATTGTTCTTACATAAAAAACAATATCATATATCTAATTTACTTCTATATATATTATTGTCAAAAAAATAATTATATTTTACATATAATTTTCGGCACTTTGATGGTCCAATTAGCTCAAGAGTGTTGTTTTACAACCCGTATGATTTTTTGACTCCCTTTCATGAATTTTTTTATAATTTTGACAAAGACATTTAATTAAAAGTGCCTACAAAAATGCATTTTATTATGATAATTTATATCCGAATATGGCATCAAACCAGTTATTATACCTACCTATAGGTGTCTATTAAAAATAATATTCTTCCATATATAATTAAGTAATATAAGTAACCAAATATAAGTATATTCCATACCTTCAATTTATATAAAAAATATATCAATTATAAAATAAGAAAGTTGCTTTTTTGAAAAAACTTATCTTTAATTCATTTCATGTACATAAAGCATTAACTTTAATCGTTAATTTATTAATCCATTATATTTTGTTTTGTAATTAATATTTTTCTTTTTCTTTTTTTTTTTCTTTTCCTTTTGTAACATATATTGTTATTTCTCGCTTATATTTCATGTATTTGATTTAAGATCATTGTAAACGTTTTGAACTCTTGTCTCCTTCACAAGTTTCAGGCTTTTGGAGACAAACTTTTTCTTGTATTTTATTTAATATTATAAATTGTATTTTGTTTTTTGTCCTTTGAAATAATAATAAATATCAATATCAATATTGGTCATGTGTAAGCATTATAAACAATATATAATAGTGATGAAAATGATTTATGAATATGTTAAATATTTGATGGCTATAATTTCATACTTGATTTATGAATCAAATTAAGTTTTTAAAATATCAGATCGGAGGGTGTGGTGATATAAGTTAAATCTTAAAATAAATAATAATATCTTTAGACATATGATTTTGGATAAATGGTATACACTGTAAGGCTATTCTTGTATCTATTTAATAATTATATTTTTTTGAATATTACTAATAATTTAATGATTAATTTTATTTTTTACTATAGTATACAAATCAGTAGCGTGTTCAGTATTTTAAAATAGGAGAGTGGATAAATAAATATAGGTACTGAGATCCAAGAATCATAGGTGTAATATTTTTTAGTTTTGATTTAAAATCAATTAAAAAGCTAAGAAAAAACATACTATGCAGGAATATGACATCCTCATCCTCCTGTGAACATTCCCCTGATTCAACTATATGTATCCTTGAACATATTGGATTTGTTATTTTTCCTAAGAAAAGAAGAATTTTTTAATTTGATAACTTTCTAACCATGTTGGGTATATTACTTTTAAAAAGTAATTAAATTATATTGTAATTTGCATTACATAAAAGTATACTTAATATTTTTCTTATTTACTGAATTACTTCAAAAAAACCGAAATTACTTTTTTCTGTAAAAAGTTAACATTGATAATAGTTATCACATTTGAGGAACGTCTACATAATATATATATATATAATTGATTATAATAAGATATATTTATAAACAACACTAAGTTTTTCCTATAATATTAATTAGCTTAGAAAAATCTTAGTAGTTACATTATTTTGGTATTCATAAACAACACTATGATTTATATTGAGCAAGATTTATCTAAAGAATTTCTTAGTAAAAATATTATTACTTCTTCGATTTCGTACCATTAGTGATAAAACTGTACATTTGTACATTTGTATTGATGTAAGATCAGGTGTACATAATATTATAGGTATAGTTGGAAACACTGATCGCCTCACTATTTATTTTCGTACCTACTATTTCAATAGAAACACGAGCGACTATACTCATGCAGAAGATACAATTAAAATTACTTCATATATTTTCTACGAATACTTATACAATAACAATAATAATATATAACATAATTTATTATTATTAAGGCCCGATTTTTTAATCTAAATTATTCACTATAATATATAATAATTAGGAAAAATCCTTATAATAAGGAAAAATATACGATTATTTGTTTTTCAATGTCAAGATAACGCTTATTGGTCAAATAATGTTATTCGGTACTATTTGATTGAATAAAATGTATTCCAAAAATAACTGCTGATAATACAGACTCCGGTTTCCTATTAGTGTCATCACTGAAAACTGAATAGTACATAAATAACATTCACCAATGACGATCGAGTAAATCTATGTAATAGTTTACTATTACTACCACTTATTAGTATAACTATTTAACGAATAACTTTTGCATTGAAAATACGTCATTTTATTTGGAAGTTCATTTCCCGAATAAATATATTCGACGAAATCCGGCAAATAGGTGGACAACTAAATAACCGGACCTAAACAAGATATGGGTTGTATAATCTAAAAATAATTACGTGTTATACATATTTGACAATAAGTTATGTCATCATTAATTGTCTCGGTCAACTTTAATTTATAATAATATTGTGAACAATTTGTAACATCGAAAATATCATTTTAATTTTTGCAAATGCATAATATTCGCGACACTTGAAATAATACGTAACGCAATAATTATTACTACTGCGTTACACAAAAAAATAATTTCGTTACAGTAACTTGTAAGTTAAGTTACTATCCAATACTGCTTTCCAAAATACTTAACGATATCAATATTTCCTTTTGGCTATAAATATTTTTTATTTTCATAATTTTTTTACTTCCCGTATACTTACTATACTTACCTAGTAAACAGATTTTCCTCGGAAATTTTGATATATTATGTTTAAATGTATAGCATTTATTTAATTATGGACAATAGTGTTTTTTCTCATATATACTTATATAGGTACTTTAGGTACTTAGCTCAACATGTACTTGGGCTTGCACTGCACAGGTGTTAGTAGAAAATAACAATGTTTATATGAACAGGTGACTTGTCGACAGGCGGTCCGATGGGTCGACACAACAACAACAACAACAACAACAATATGATCGCGGCGACAGCCGTAGACAGTTACTACCACGGAAGTGGTGGCGGAGGAGGCGGTCACCATAGCGGCGGAGGTCATCATCACCATCACCATCACCATGGCCACCACCATCACCACCATCACCATAACAGCATCGGAAACGGTCACCACCATCATCATCACGCCGTTACTGGGCTGGTGGCGGCAGCGATCGTGGACGCACCAGGTATGGGCGGAAGTGTCGTTGGTGGCGTGGGCGGAAGTGGCGGCAGTGGCGGCAGTGGCGGCGCTGGCGGATACAGAGTGCAGAGGCAAGCGGCCAACATACGGGAACGTAGACGAATGTTGAGGTCAGACCTGGCGCCGACTCGGGCGGCGGATAGGCCCACTCCGGTCAAAATGTAAGGCTCTCGCGCGGCACACGCACACATGACGTAGTCTACGGCTTGGAACCGGCATATTGATTTTAATCGTTTCGGTTTTTAGTTTTCCTTCCTGTTAATTGGTATTGATCGCTCGTTTTAAAGCTCAACATTTTGTATTTAGTTTTCGATTTTGGTGAAAACGCCGATTTTTAAAAACATTGTACATTTTGTGCCTATATGCTGTATCTATTGCGCCTAACAGATTTAAACTGAATTTTCAACATGATAACACATTTGTCATATCAAATACGTACAAGTGTACAACTCTATTTAATTAATAAAAACTAAAATCATTGAATTATTATTTTATAATGGTTTTTTTTAAATGGTTATCAAAAACAAAAATATGAGTTTCGGTTTTATCGGTTACCGGTATAGAAACGTTACGGGAAGATGGGAAAAATAGAACCGTGGTTATAACTGGCTTTAACCGGTGAATTTATGGAAAATTAACAGTATCACGTAGTTACAAGTCCCTGTAACGTAAATGTAATTCAATTACCATTTAAAAGTAATTTACATTATAAGTAATAGGATATTTTTAAAGTTACATATTTTTCATAATATTAATAATATTATAAATCATATAATATATAATTTATATATATTATGACCATACATATTATTGACTATGAAAATAATTTGTACAAAGCATTTTTGAGCGCAGAACGATTACGTACCTACCGTTCAGATTCAATGATGTCACGGTTGTAGTGTGAACATTTACATGTGCCAATGTGTTAAGCAAAACGCTCGTAGGATTACAGTTTTATGATACAAAATATTCTATGATAACGATAGTATTCATACATGCGCAGCGTGTCCACGGTTCAGTTTTGTATTTAAACGTTTTAAATGTGAAAAGTGAAAACCTAATAGTTATATTATTCAATATTAACATTTTATGAAAATAAAGTAACTTCATTTGTAACTTCGTTATTTTTAATGTAATTCAGTAGGTACTTAACTTGATAATAAAATTTTAAGTAACTTGAAAGCAATTGGATCACTTTTATTTAATGTAACTATTGTAATGTAATTTAATTACTTTTTAGAAGTAACTTACCCAACACTGGGAATTAACTATGAAAAGATCTCTACAATTGTTAAAATTTTTAAAAATCTTCTCATGTCACAGTATAGTGGTACAGATAATATTTAGTGCAAATTGTTTCTCTCTATTCTCTCGCATTATTAATTTTTCAATTTTCTATTATATTCAGTTAATTTTCCTTTCTAGCATAGAAAAATTATTTAGAAAATTTAAAAATAACTTATTAAAATATTTACTCGATGACATTTTCTATCAGAAAGTTCTCTATGACTTTATACAAAATGTTTATATTATTGTGATAATAGTATATATAATATATATGATTACAATTATTGTATATAAAATTATTAATAAACAGTGCCAGATCTATAGTATTTGACGTCTATTGTAAAAACAATTGAAGCGCCCTTTTAATTTTAATTAGAAATATATATATATATTAAAAAGGTCATTCCTCAATTTTTAAAATTGAAATTAGAAAAACAGTTAGGTCCTAAAAGTGTAAATATTTTTACATTTTTGCGCCTTTTCGCAAATTTCGGTACTATTAATAATAATACAAAACAAAAAAACGTTAATATGATATCTAGCTAATACATAAGTTATCGTTACAAAATGTGTTACTAGTCGATTGCATTATATGAATGGGGGAATATATTAAATAATTTTTAGATAGTTGTAAGATATAGAAAAAGGAAGGAAATCGTTGTTCTCATTTATTAATAATTTTTTCAGAAAAATGGCATAACAATAATCTTTCTTATATTTTAATCTTTTTAAATTTAATATTTGAAAAATATTCTCATAACCAGAGTAAATTTGTCTTGTAATGTTACATTTATAAGATATAAAACGAAGAACATTATTTTGAATAAACTCAATTAGGTTTCTGACTTATAGTTTTGGATCCCCAAATAAGACAAGCGTACTCAAGATGTGGTCTAACAAACAGAGAAATTTAAAGAGAGACATTTAAACGTGATAGGATCATTAAACATAAAACAGTTGCATTTAACTAAAAGTTCCATATCATCCTTGTTATTAATTAATTTGAAAATGTTTGTATCATCAGAAAAAAACAAAATGTTTGAATAATTTAGAGCTATTACATCATTAATAAATAGGTTGAAAAGAAGAGAGAGAGGTGGGGAATACCAGAAATGACAGAAATAGGAGTAGAAATAAAATTTTTAAATTTAACAAATTGTAGTAAATTATTTTATTGACTAATTAGTTAAAAAGGAATCGATCCACGATAGAAGAGGATCAGTAAAGCCAATTTTTACGAGTCGAGATTAAAGCGAGTGATCAATTTTATTAAACGTCTTTTCAAAATCAATTTGTTTAAGGAAAAAGAATTCAAGAAATAATTCTTGAAAGTGATTAAGTTAAATTATTATATTAGAATTTCTGGATGTAGGGTGATAATTAGTTATTTGAGATCAATCATCTTTTTTAAAAATTGGACACGTGTAAGGAGGTAAATTAACTTTTTTTATACGTGGAAGCAAAATAGCGACTAAATAAATCGACATCAACAATTTCATGATGAAGGGTAAGAAATTTGAGAGATCAGTGGAACATTTTATATTCTTAATAAATTTCCAAAAATTGTTCGAGATTAGATTTCAGAGAATATTAGATATTATTTAAATAGCAAGCGTAATCATGTTTACTCTATTATCATTAAACAAATTACACATTCCAAATATACAAAATTTAAAATGTATAGTGTCAATATCTAGTATCTAATACTAATTTAAATGAACTTTAGCTGAAAATTAAAATTTTTTTTATAATAACCTAATACTTTTTCTAAATGTGTGCCTTTTACCTTGATATTTTGTAGTGGTAGAATATAGAATATAGATAGACTAGATAGACAGATAGTGATTATTATTTACAATTATAAGTTATAACTATTTATATAATACAGATATTGCATTGCTAGTCGGGTCATAACATACCTACGTTTTAACCATGAGACCTTTAAACTTTTCAACTTTGTATTTATCCACATTAAACTTTTTTTTGGAACTAATAAAGAATTCTGTAGAGATCAAACTAAAATATGAATAAAAAAAATTTAAAAAGTCAAGGCTTTTTAAATATTTATAAAAAACGACGCATAGAAAGCGATGTCGATTTTAAGAAAATTTTGGTTTTACAAATGAATAATCAGTAGGTACTTAATAATATATTTAAAAATTAATTTTGATCTATACTTTATTATAATTTATAATATCAGACTTTAGTTCCAAAAAAAGATTAACAATTAAAATGATTTTTTTTTTCATTAAATCCGAATATTCCACTGTTTAAATATCGAATAAATCAGTCTACTCGTAAATATTATTATAATGAATCATTGGTGTTTAGCAGCATCAACTCGGCGTTCGATGAGCTCCGAGGTCACGTGCCGACGTTCCCGTACGAGAAACGGCTCAGTAAGATTGACACTCTCCGACTGGCCATCGCATACATAGCGCTGTTGCGCGAAGTGCTGTCGGCCGACTGCGATCCGCTCACCTACGTACAGCGGTGCTTGAGCGGCGAACGACAACCCGAACGTGCCGAATGGAACACTAGTGGTTAGTGCACTGATTACTGAAATTCTAACTGAACTTATTCGACGTTTTCCAGTTCTGGTATTTGGATACTATTCAAATGGTTCTGGTTCCAGTTTTGGTCTTTCGCAAATGTTTATATGGTATTACATTTCGGTAATGTCGGTTTAAATTTGGTTATTTGAAACTGGTACATTAATTTAACAATCCCTAAAACATTAAATTTTAAAAAAATTTCCGATCGAATTCTGTTATAAATTCATTTTTACTTGAATTACCAAAGTTGTGTAGGCATTTAGGTATCTCCCAATATTGATACACGACGTGTTTTTTTCTTACCTTTATAGTTTTATTATTATAAATAAAAATAAACTTTTCTTCTTCCCCGAGAAAATTCGAAAAATGCTATCTACAGCCCATTTCCTATCAAAATCATACTAACGCCAAAGATCCTCTTCGGCTCCTTCTAGTCAAAAATTAGTTCACAGTGAAAAAAAACCCTACTAAACATACTGTTCATTGTAAAACTACTAGCTTCCTCGCTACTCTTAGAATCTAAAATTAGACACTCACACCAGAAACTCTGTAATAAATTGTCGTGCCTTGAAGTCTAAAATAAACCCTATTATGACTTAAATGTCATAAAATTAAAAGTAGTTATAAATAGCCAGAAATTAAGAAAATATTTTTGAAAAATTTAATCAGTGAACATTATAGTAATACACATACACATTAAAAATTTCAAATATTTAAAAGCGTAAACCCATTTTTTTCATGGAAATTCAAATACATTTTATACCTAAATCATACATGTTGTCGAATAACTTTAAATGTATAGTAAGAGGACATCGTATCTACACATTTTCAATGAAAAACTTGCATTAATATTTTTCATTTTCATCAATTTACAAACATGTTGAAAATATGAAATAAAAACTACAGTTAATATCATTTTTCTAGTGTTCTACGTAGCCTTTTTTTAATATATATTTATATTTATATATTTTAACCGAAAATGAAAATTTCAAGCCCCAATCTATTTGATATCATTATTTAAGGAAGACATATATATATATATGTATATATAACTATAGTTAATTTTGCCGAAATCGGGATTTTACCATTTTCAATTAAATTTTTAGTTGTTTTTTTCTTACATATTAAAAAAGTATTCGCAAGATCTAAAAATTTCCTTATAAAAATACCAACTAGATGTAATTTGCTAGCGAAAAAAGGTTATGCATGTAATGATTGGAGCACTCCTTTTTATAGAATTTCTGGGTACAGACATAAAAATAAAAAAAAACAGATTATTGTAAAAGCAATAAATTCCTCGATGCGTTCAGTCTTATATTCTAAAATATTCATTAGTTCACATAATTAAATTACATTAATTTTTTCCCATAAATTATAGAAAATGTTAAATTTGTGTATTGAAAATATTGAAATGAAAAATTAATACATTGAATAATTAGTCGTGTACCTATGTAAAAACTTCGATGATGAATAATATTGTTTTGTGTTTCACAGATCTAACAGCCAGACTTTCATGGATCAACTGGGAGAATTTAGGTGTGAATCCCAATAGACGAGGTGTCCTGACTTCCTATTCGATTCCCGACAATATCAACAACTAAAATCAACATGTATACTAAATATAATTCTACATGTTAATATTGTACATATAATTATTGTTTTAGTCTTATAGGATTTCGTTTATTGTTAATATATTATTATTGATTAATAAATTACAGTAAACAATAAAAGAAAATGTGCCATTGATACCTACTATCTTTATGGAACGCACCAACATATTATTAAACATGCGGTACCTATCCTGTGTGCAAAATCTAGTCACATAGACATTACATAGTAGTTGTATTGCGATGTGTGAAGTTTATCATTAGTTCTATGTGACTTCTCTGCGACACACCCTAGACATTTAATGCCTGGTTTTGCGAACTGGTTTTAAGGCCCCTGCAAACACGTCATTTCTAATGGGTTATACATAGGCAACTTTTCTGTCACTTGTGGGTGCAACTTATCTGTATGCGATATGACATTCATAATAGTATGTATTCGCACTGCAGCCTGCGCCAGTTTTAACAGTATCACAACGACTAGTCTATATGTGAAATACATTTTTATAATTTACATTGCCCAAATATTCCGTGTATTGTATACAATGCCCGGTCAGTGTTTACAGTGACCAATTTTACCACTTGGACCTTAACATACGTATATAGGTACCTAATAGTTATTTTATTATTGATAACTTGTGATCAGTGGTTTTAGAAATTCCAATGTATGACGAAAACTAGTAACAAGGCTGTTCTAAGACAATTATACGGCATTAAGTATTTTATGGAAGGTGAGACGAATTCTATCGAATAAGAAAAAACTGCTATTATTTGCAATTTTTTTTATTATTTATTTATTTTTTAACTTATTTAAAATTGTTATTTTTTACAACTGTATTGTCTAAATATGTTCTAGAAACAAAATTAGATTAATTCTACAATTTATATTTGACTTCCAAAAATGCAAATAAATAAATAAACATCGTTATTAAACTAAGAAATCCCGCACTCCGTTTAATATGGGTATATAGTAAATTGTAATAAAAAATATGAAAAGGACGCCACAATATTTCAATAATATCTAGTGCTCTATCTGACCGTTTGTCGATGTACTAATTTTTCAAAAATTTGTTTCAAAAATGTTTTTTTATCCGTATTACTAAAATGTTTATTAGTAATTATAAATGATAAATAAATTTACATGTTATTATTGAAAATTTTTAGGTGTGACATTTTTCTAAATTCATGGTGTTTCATGAAAATCTGACAAATTTAAAAACACAAATTAAATATTTCTAAATTAATTTTTAGGAATTAAAATTATATTAATTCTACATTTAATTATATTTCTTTTTAAAATTTCAAGATAGCTATTTTATAACTTTTAGTTGTTAAAACGAGGAAACAATATTTGAGGGAAAAATCCCAGAGGAAAATATTTTTTAGGAATTTAATATTGAAGACAATTAAAAATATAAGGAAAAACAATTTTTGGAAAAATAATACCTACACTGGAATTAATAATAGCTGAGAAAATATTACAAGGGAAAATAAATCGTAGGAATTAAAATACCAGGAAAATATTTAGACGGAAAAATAATATATAACAATTTAATAACTAGGAAAATTTTTACACGGGAACGCAAAATCCAGGAAACAGTTATAAGTTTAATAATAATTCTACGCCAGTCACCGAAAATATGAAGTTAGACATGTTTTGAATATTTTTGTCGTACAGCAGCACAATAAAAACAATCTTTGTGTGTGGAGTCGTGGACCAATGTCTATACATAGGACGTATTCGTCCTTCATTTATTTACATCAGCAGGTATCTACGCATACTGAATGTGTTACAAGGATAGCATAATATTATATATTTTTTGATATTTTTTTTATTGCGTATTAATTTATTATTATGGATATATAATATACTACCTATATACAAAAATCATTATATCGACAATTGAAAGATATGTTAACTAGGTACCTACAGTGCTAATGACATGCTATGTCAATTTTGAAATGTCGAAGCCATGAACGTAATGCCAAATTTTCTTTATTTAAATTGCCAAATGATGAAAACATTAAAACTTTATGGTGTACAATTGTTTCACAAAAAAATAATAAAATTACCGATGTAAAATTTGTATGTGAATTACATTTCAAAAAAAGTGAAATAATTCGTTCTTATTCTCCGCTGATTCCACATACTACATGGTAAAATATTTAGATATTATATATTCATGTGCACAAAATAAAATTTTTATAACTGTCATTTATTTGTATATCAGTGATGAAAATATTTTGAAAAGTAATGTGACTAGTAATGTGAAACAGTATAGTGGTAAAAGAAAAAATTTTTCAGTTGTGTCTTGTAGCTACGATACACCTAATAATGATTCTGACATTGTTAAATTAGAAAATGTTAAGCCTAGGTTACAAAAAGGTTCAATTCCTTCAATTTTTGAGAATTTTGAAAGTAAGTATCTATATTTAAAACTATTTAAAAAATAAGTAATA
>JAIPRL010008738.1:9233-19528 GCA_025469235.1 Pemphigus obesinymphae | reverse complement strand
TTGTTATTTTTAATTAAATGTTTTAAGAGTGGTTATGTGAAAATTTTTTAAAAATATAAAGAGGGGTACAATCTAGAAAAAAATTAAGCTTAGGGGTACAGAAGGAAAAAAAGGTTGGGAACCGCTGACGTAGACCACTGTTGTAGAACATAAAAAAATATACCTTATAAAAGAATTGAAAAAATCGTTAAATTTCATTTTGATATAACATTAAAACCAAGTCCGACTGCCAAATTCTGACTTCACCATTAATATATATTTTTTTTCTAAATGCCAAGTATTGAATTTTTTTTAAAATGAATAAAGTAGAAAATCAAACCTAGTATGAATTAAATGACTTAAAATAGAAATAGACAATTTCTGTTAGTAGCCCAAAAATAGGCGAAAATTAAAAAAAATATTTTGCTTTTTTAATGTAAGTACATACGTTTTTGCTGTCAAGTTAAATATTTTAAAAGTTTATAGGTCCATTATTTCCGTATAATTCGGGCACATTTCTTTCCAAAATAATATATATTTAAAAAATGAGTGTACAATTTAAAATTATGTGTAGTTGGAATGACCTAATTTTAACACTGAATTAAATTTTCAGGTCTTAAAACCTGAAATTAGGACTATTATAAATTAAATTACTTAAAACTGAAAATTCTATAAATAACTTGAAATTGGGAAAACAATTTACAAAATTTTTTGATTTCATAATATGCTAATATACGTATTTGGTGAAAATTTCAAGTTTATAGTTCCATTATTTCTCCGAAATTCAAACACATTTCATACTGAAATGTCAAAAAAATTATAATGGCTAATATAAATATTGTATTGAAAAATGACCTTTCTAAAGTACCAACTAGATGAAATTTGCTACCGAAAACCGAGCAAGCATTTAATGATTAGAGTACTCCTGGTGGAAATATTGTACACAGACATACAAAAAGACATAATCGTAAAACTATTACAATCCTCCCTTCGCTCAGAATCTAAAATACAAAAGTATAAGATATTAGAATTTTACAGTTTTTGTTACACCCTTTCAAACTTAAAATATTCAAGTATCACATTTTTATGGTGTAAAAATATTATTAATTAAATTATAGTTAGGTATATTTAATTATATAAGACCAATGAGTTAATTGCATGATTTAATTCATAGTATACACAATAATGTAAAAAACATATAAAAGCGTCTTTGTTATCACTAAATAATAACGAAAAAAACATAATCAGATGATGATTGTATAACTATGTATTATCAACATGCTTCATTTTTAAATGCGTTTTCCTCA
Organism: Pemphigus obesinymphae; assembly: GCA_025469235.1. Classification (NCBI taxonomy): domain Eukaryota; kingdom Metazoa; phylum Arthropoda; class Insecta; order Hemiptera; family Aphididae; genus Pemphigus; species Pemphigus obesinymphae. Next base: position 18,242 of record JAIPRL010008738.1, on the reverse strand, counting down.
AATTATATTATCATAATAAATAATGTATCAACGAATCATCATTGTATTATGCTAATAACACATTAACAATATTAACATATATGGAATAATTAGATGTTTATTTATAATTGTATCAATAGTATATAAATTATTTGAGAAAAATCACTTACCTATATTACCTGGACAAACTAGATTAGCAGCAACAAAATATTTATATTTAGAGTATATATTTATATGCTTTATATTATTTCACTGTTCAGAACAATGTAAAAAAATGTATGTATTATATATTTTTTTATTTTATTTAAATACACGCCCGAGGGCATTAAGTACAAATAAATATTATGCTACATATTTGATTTTGAATAAATGTGGTATAAAAAATAAAATTATAAATTACAATAGGTAATAAACTGTGCGTTAATTAACAACTAATATAATACAAACCATTAGAACAGTAATGTACAGATTCGTAACTTCGCTTGAGAGGAATGAAAAATGTCTATGTTATTTTTTAGATTGTTACAAGAGACCAAAACTCTGTTGATAATGGAAAAAAAACTGTATAGAGATCTGTGTTTTGATATAAATAATGTTTGCCGGGTTCTGGAGTTAAATGAAGGAACTGATATATCAATTAGGTTAAGATGGAAACTATCGCTGAATAATCCATTAAAAATTTTATGAATAAAAATCACATCTAAATATGTACTTCTCGAACTCAAGGTGTTGATGTTTAACAAACGCCTAAGAGGTTCATAGTTGTGGTCAAATACTGTATAACTGTTAGGAAGTTTTAAGTTAATAATTCTTAGAAATTTGTTTTGAACACGTTCAATTTTGTTAATGCAGTACAATTGATACGGATTTAATAAAATCGAACCATATTCCATTATTGAGCAAACCAATGAAAAGTATAATGTTATTAATGACAAAATGTTACTAAAATCTTGTGTGGTCCTAATTATAAAACCAAGAAGCCGTGATGATTTCTGTAATATGGCTTGAAGATGTATTGAAAAAGAGAGAGAACTTGTAAAAATAATACCAAGGTCTTTGATAGAGTCCACTCTAGGTAAACAGTGGTAAGTAACAGTGCAGTAATTATTGATTATAGGTGATTTCTCACGATAAACCAAATAGTATTGCATTTATTAATATTGACTTGAAAGCCTTTATAATGACACTAATTCCAAAAGTTATTGAAATCTGTTTGTAATGTTTGGCTGTCTTCTGATGAGTTAATAATGTAGTAATGGTTTAAAATCATCTGGAAATAAGCTGAAGTGTGCATGCTCTAATAATAAACTAATATCATTGATGTACAAATTAAATAATAATGATGAGATGTGGCCACCTTGAGGTACACCTGAAGGGACCAGTATATATCTTGAAAAATAACCATTAACTTTTATTTTTTGAGTTCTGTTTGAAATATACGATTTAAACCAATCTAAAATAAGACCGCCCACCGCCATCAGTTCCAACTTGCGAATTAAAACCAGGTGATTAATTATATCAAACGCCTTGCTAACGTCTGTATAAATTGCGTCTAATTGGTTACTATTTTCGACATTGTTAATTAAATAAGTATAATAAGTAACTAAGTTCGAAGTCATGGATGTATGTCGGCGAAAACCAAATTGTTAGGGAATTATATGTTTAGAAAAACAGTAGTTTAATTTTAGTAAAATAATTGATTCGAGCAGTTTTGGAATTGCAGACATAAGGTTGATTAGCCTGTAGTTTATAATATTAGAACGGTCGCCATTTTTAAAAATGGGCTGGATAAAGGATGATTTTCATAAGTCGGGAAAAGTGCCAGTATCTAATGATAAAAAGAATATAAAAGGTAATGGCAAAGTTAGAGCATATTTACATTATTTCAAAACAATTTCTGGAATACCATCAGGACTGGGTGAGCAGTTATAATCACATTTTTCAAGAGAAGAAAATACTTCTTGAATAACAATATTGCTAAGATCAACACGGTCAGTATTAATAACACGTAAGTTGTCAGCTGAACGGCGACAAACTGAATAAGCCGAAGAAAAGTGGTCAGCGAAAAGGTTAAAAATGTTTATACCATTTAGCGCCGTTCTTTTGTTTAAAAACATGATTGCTGGAAAAGTGTTGGTTGCTTACGGTCGTTAATAAATTTCCAGAATTTTTTTGGACTATTAACTAATGACAATTGTGTTTTAATTATAAAGTTACTGTAACATATTTGTGACATTTGCTTACATTGTTTTCGTAAATTAGAAAAGGCGGCATAATCAGAAGTAGAATTAGAAATTTTTAATTTTAAATGTGCGATTTTTTTTTTAATTAATAATTTAAGTTCTGTAATAAACTAGACTGGAAATAAACTAGAATTAAAAGATACTTTCGGAACATGTTTATCCTGGATTTTATTAAGAATAATGTAAAATGTATTAGTTGCAGAGTTAATATCAAGGCCTTTAAAGGTTTTTAACCAGTCGAAATTGTTTAATTCAAAAATAATACTGGGGAAATTAGCTTTATTAAAATTCTAAAATTCGTGTTTGTGATGTAGGGTATTGTTAGTGTTATATAATTTGCAATTGATTAATAATGGAGGGTGATAGTTATCAATAGGGATAATTGGATCTAAAGATAAAGTTACAGGTAGTATTGAAATGGATGAAAAAACTAAATCCAATATAGAATTTGAATAATTACGTACATGATTAAATTGACGAAAATTAAAAAACGAGTAGCCAAGTAGTATATACTTATTAATATTATATTACATTTATTTTATTAAAACTAATTATTTTAGTTAAATTTACCAAATTGTATAGTTTTATAAGGCCGGAAATAATATATGAGCATATATTGGCCCACCGAATAATATTATTATCAAGATTCTTAGCATCCCCCTTCTCAGGAAATTTTGTCTGGTGACGCCCTTGGTTATAAGTTACCAAATATTACTAAAGTTTAAAATAAAAGTTATCGAATTTAGAATAAAAAAATTTTAAAATACCTAACATACTGCTTAAATACCTATAATTTTGTATTCATAGTTATATATTATAAAACAGACACAAATGAGAGCTAATATAAATATCAAACAGACAATATCCACCACTTCAATAAACTGTCAATATTGTATTGGCACAATTAATAAAACATAGATAAACATTAAAATATTAACAGTTTTAACGCAAAAACTAAAACCGTCTGTGTTGAATGAGCCAGTAAAACAAATATGTCCTTGTATATTACGATAATTACATTCAATTATAACTCAGTGGAACCATTGGTGACCGATCAAAAAATATTTATAATTTGAGTACTTACGAATTTTTTTAATAATAAATTGAAGACTTAATTCCACAAAAATATTTACTTTATTTTGGTAAATATTTTTGTGGAATTGAATCTTCAATTCATTCATTAAAAAATACATTCCAATTTTTGATGTGTAGCAAGGCGTACACACCTTAGTATAATATAATACAATTTTTATTAATATTATTTTTTTTTAATTATTGGAAATAGCACTTTTGAAAAAAAAAATATAAAAATAATTGGAACGTTTTGAATAATAATATTTTTATATTTTAAATATTTAAAATGCATTTTAGGCTTGGAAATAGTATGTTTAGACAAAAAACAATAGCATGAATCGATTCACTGACTCTTTTACCGAAAGAATCAATATTTTTCAAAAATTTGCCAAATTTAGCAAAAATGATAAATGTCAAAAGGTTGTTTATCACCTTTTGTTTATACACATACGCGTTATCAAGTTCATTGATTTCATCTTAAATTATATCGCTAAATCACAATAGATTAAGTCATTTTTGTGGAGCCACTATTCTGTTACAATAGATTTAAGGACAATATTTTGAAAATATTGATTAAATCAATGTTAGATCTAATGGTAAAATCACATAATTGTATTCCATAACAGTTTACCTATTAAAATTAGACGTTTATTAGTCAAGTCTAGTGTTTACACCGTTTTGCTGGTCAGTATATTGCCGGTTAAAAAAAGTGTATGAAACCCGGATAGGAGATGTAAGGATAGGTGTAATAATTTATGACAACGAATTTTGTGGACTGTATATACAAATACGAGACGAGTGTATTATAATGTCTTAGACTATTTTACAGGGAGAGATACTTAAACCTAGTGTTAGTACCTAACGTTGACAATACCTTAATTTTTATAACATAAATATAATAACATGATAAAAAATGATACCCTGACCTCTGGAGTGGGCTCCTGGTTTGACTCCTGGGCAGAGGCCGGTGTTCTATGACGAATGATTTAATTTACGCAACACGTTCACGACCGGACGGTGTCGACGAAGGCGAACACGCGTCAATTTATGGGTCGGTACGAGACCCAATAATAATGGTGGTAGGTAATGTGGCGGCGAAGGCGCACACACGTAAAATACGTTCGAACCGGACGGTGTCGACGGAGGCGAACACGCATAACACGATTGAACACGACGCGTACTTATGTTACGGTGTGGTATCGACGAAGGCGAACACCCGAACACACTAGGTACGACGACGTTGAGTAAGTACGTAATAATATATCAGCCGCGTGATGGACAACGAAGGTGGACATACACGCGTCGAGTACGAGCTACGTACGCACAAGATGGAACACGAAAAACGAAGGCGTAAATTCACGACCGGATGGTATCGTGCGAAGACGAATACCCAAAAAAATGTACAATAACAAAAAAGACGGAAATGTTGCAGCGAAGGGCACACACGCGTATATTTTATTTGTTTCTTAACGGCACTAGATGGGGGGCATCGTGTGTAACGGTATCACATCGGCGACCACGGAAACACGGAGGCGGCGGCGGCCATGATAACATGAACATGCCAAAGACGTTGTAAAAGGCAGGGTGGCCGGGCAGCGCGCTCTGTCCCTTTAAAGGGTACCGAACATCTAGTTTCGAAATTCTTCTAATCAATCCATTCAAATTACGTATTTTTTCTTTGTTTGTTTTATGTTTTATTAAATTAAATACGGTATCATTAATTTTACCGTTTGTTTACGCAAATTATATTTATCTCGGGATCAATTGAATTAAATTATAGATCAGTATAAATCTTTTTATTTGGAACACATGAGTAAATTGCATAATGGAATAATTAATATTATTTTCAAAAATTCCAAAACACAAAACTTTAATTATATATTAACCAAAGATTTTCATTTAATATACTCCGGAAGGAAATTAATACATTTAACATAATTTTTTAGAATCAAATATACATTATTGAAAATAATCACTTACTAAATATATCTTGTACTACTCTTCCTAGATTGACATTAACAAAGTAGTTATAATTCTAATATGTATATATAAATATCACTATAAGAAACTAAATATATATAATACATCGGAATAGGCATTGAAGAAATTGTATGCATTATAATAGACGTCAGGGACAGGTTAGGTTAGGTAATTGAAAATCTGATAAGAAAATGGGCCCAAGTCAAGTTTTACTATTTTACAGTAGAAATAAACATAGTGTAGTTCAATTAATTTGCAGTTTTTAAACTATTTGATAAAAAAAACTTCTATCTTTAGTTGAAAATAATTGGATTTAAGGAAAAAAAAATCATCCATTTCTTAAAATGAATAGTTTTGAATATTGGGTTTTGGAATTTTTCAATATTTTTTTTTTTTTTAGTATTTTCTAAAAGTGACTGTATCTAATAAAATAAAATTAAATCTATTTTTGTGAAATTACCAAAAACATATTTTTACTTATTTTTTTCTGAAAATTTAAATTATTCATTAAAATAAAGCTCTTTTTTCAAAAACTCGTAGATGAGCCCTTTTTTTCATCAGTGTATCAATTTATTTATACTTTTATATATAATATTATTAATATTTAATTAAATATATATAGATTTTCTCTATAGTTTTTTTAAGTGCAAAATAATATTACCAAAAATTATGAGGTATTGTTAGAAAGTAATGCTTACAGAGTTATGTGCATCAAGAAATAGTATTACAATAAACATAACTGTGAATTGTTTTTGGAATACAATGATTTATCTATGATTTAAGTTATATTAAATAATTAATAACATTATCTTATCCAAAGTCTGAAAATATTAATGGATCATCTTGCTCTGTACAAAAAAATAAATTATTATAACAAATTTAAAAATCAGCAATCTGTTGTTAAAAAATAAAAATGATTCATTGATTTCCTATCTATACAAATGTTCGTTATAATCGGTATTTTTATTTTTCCCTCAATGAATACTACTGAATATAAAAATAAAACAGTTACAATATTAAATACACTAGATATAGCAATTTTGCTATCAAAAATATTCTTTACATCAAAACTCCCGCTTCACTCGTCCATCTCCGAAACTTAATTCCGGGGAAAAAAACCATTTAATATTTTTATTACACGAGGCCAACGACTTGATTGCATTATTTGAGAAAATTTACGTACTCCATATTTCTAAATGATCAGCATTATTAACCTCTAAAAAAATATATGTATAAATATATTATATTATATATTCATTATTAATGATATTAATAATAATATATTGTTATTATTTTAGTAAAATTAACCAAATGATAAACATCCACACATATCTTATAGAACGATTTGATTTGTTTAGGTAAAGCTATATATCCGTTCATTTTAGATATCCATGTATATTGAAATATTTATTCTTAATGAAATTATGTATTACAAAAACGCCAATATAGCCTAAGAATAGGCAATTATATTTTACATGCAAATTACAAAAAAAAAAAATAAAAAATACTACTTATCAAATAATATTATTATTTCAGTATAATGAATTAGATTATAAAATGAAAATAAATAAACACTCAATGCATTGACATTATAAAAACACTCGCACATTTTAAATTGTTATTCCTAAACAATTAAAATTTTTATTTTAAAAAAAAATTCTCAATTAACTAAATATTATTAACTATATATTATATTATATTAAATTTAAATATCTTTTTAAATGTAATTATACATAGAAAATTAATTATCTGCTGAAATATTAATAATAACAACTGATATCATAAAATTTACGAAAACTATAAATGCACGTCAATAATACATCGGAATAGGCACTGATAAAAATTTTAAGAAATATAATGGCCATCAAGGAAAGGAGTTAAGTCTGGCATATTTCTAATGTAAACATAATCAATTAATTTAAATTAAATTGGCTGAAAACCCAAAATTTAAAGTTATTAAAAAATAATTTAAACTCGTTAAATCTAAAATTAAAAAAGATAAAGTTGTTACGTGCGTGAAGTTGGCCTACCTAGATAGTATCTAATCAGTTTGAAAATTATGCCAATATTTTGCAAGTAATTTGCAAGAATTTGCAAGTCCATTCCCGCAATTAGCAAGTAATTATTAGCCGAGATATCGTTAATTATAGAAAGGTAGGGCCATCTTCATGCAATTTACCATGTCGCCTTAGAGAGTTAAAAGTGGTGTCAAAATATTTCCCTTAATTTACAAGAATTTGCAAGTCCATTCCCACAATTTGGAAGTTGCCCTGAGCGGCCCTATGACGCTTCAAAATGTTATACTCTTGCTTGACGTATGTCGCTCTGTTATCTTTATATTTCCATGAATTTAATATAAATACATATTTATAATAACTTTGAGAACACATTTAAACATAATACATTTTATTAATATACCTACGTATTCAAAGTTGTGTTATAATATAATGTGTATAATTCATTATAGTCATGTTTATTTTTTTAATAAATTATTATTTTTGTTGTGAATACGTTATAAATATTAATTAATATATATGAATACTAAATGTATGTTAGGTATGCATAACATATTATGTTTTTGTTTTCATATCATCGATGAATTAATAACTAAATACTGATCTTGTTCAATAATATTGTAGTGGGTAGGTACCTAAAAATCAAAAAACTGGGTAATATTTTGGAGAATTGTATTTTACCGACATTTTGGACTTTTGAACTTACAAGCTTAAATATTTCAATTTTATTAACGAAAAATGCCTTTATGCCCTTCTTTACCCAAGCCACAGAACCATCGTTAAGAAATATGTTTATGACGTACTTGTTTATAAGTTCATTTTAGCCATTACATATTTCTATATTGAAACTTAATTATGTAGGTATGACATTGAAATTACCTTAAACATATATATTATTATATTATTTATATAGATAACCAATATAGTACTGGATTTGTTAATTGTCTGTGTATTAAATATAATATGGTTATATTGTCAGAATATATTAAACTATAATTAATTATAATAAATATATTAAATTAATTGCATAATTTATGTGTCCAAGTCTTCATCTCTAAATTTGGAAAATTTCTGAGCATGCCTCGGTATATACCATATACCTGTGTGTAGAATACAAAACGAATATTACTCCCTAGTAACTGAACTATAGTATGTACTACTTAATATGGACAGACGGATGGTCGGACAACATAAATGAAGAAACTTAAAATTAGGTAATACTTCGGAGGATGCTTAATTGTAAGTTACCGAAAATTTAATATACTCTATAATAAATGAATATGATGGAATAGGTACCCACAATTCATGTATCAACATTATTATTAGGTACTGACTATTTTATTATTATAATATATATATACACACACACACACCAACACACACACACACACACATATATATATATATTTAATATATTATATTATTAGGTACCTGTATAATATTACCATTTTATGATACAATAACAATTCTTAAACTAAAAATATAATAACCGATGAGCATTCGTATAATCCGTATTCTGTATTAATATTGTGACTTATGTCTTCATGCTGACTTGATCCATCCACGTTTATTGTGTTTTATTCGTTTACGAAGTGTATGCTGCATTGCTGCCGTCTGCCGTTATTTGTTTTTTTTTTTTTTTTTTTTTTTTAAAATAATCATTTAATTAAATTTTAAAAATGAATTGTAATAAATTAAAAGGAATTTTTAAATTTATT
>JAIPRL010008737.1:0-19530 GCA_025469235.1 Pemphigus obesinymphae | reverse complement strand
ATGTTAATGCATATCTAAAAATGTATTACCTATTTAATAAGTATGTAGTAACCACTAAGTATTTAATTTAGAAAATTGTACGCTATCGACCATCATATTATATTCATTAATGGGCATCTTGCCCGTCGTAATAAAATAAATAAATAAATAAATATTTGTGACTCTTATATTTCCTCTATACATTATCTACGAACATTAAGTAATATCGTTCCGTCAGTATTTCAACATAATCAAATTCTACTAATCAAATAGGTAATCGAGTCCTTCATTGCTGATTTATTCTTATAGTAAATCCCTCATTACAACCCAAAGACCCCAATCAAAGAAACCTCCCTAAAAGACTATGGTCCAGTTGGATAGATTTAACATTACTTTTCCATGGATTTATCAGGAAAAATTTTAACTTTCAAATCTGGGTTAATATTATAGTCCCCACATGATATTCCATTGATCACAAGTCTTTTTTAAATACTGAATACCGATTATTATTCATCATGGTAATCTGAAGAACATTTTAAATGTTATCACATAGATAAAAATTTATAACTCAAATTATATTTCTCTATATACAACATATAAAGGTAGTAGATACTTTTAAGAAATGTTTAAAAATTACAATATTAATAAATATAAATTTAATTTTTAAATATTATTTCTGCGAGTACTTATACAGGGTTATACTTATTGTACGCCATACAAATAAATATGAATATACAAGTTTACCAGCCATACATAAATTATTTATATTGCATATAAAATACATTAAAATATTTAGGATAAATTACTTACTACCATTACACAACATAACTTTCATATTATGATTGTCTAAAAATGCATTAAATGAATATTATATATACATTTTATTTTTAAATAATATAATAAGTTGTATAAACATATATTATTATTATAATTTTATATATCTAGGGATAAGTTCAACATATTCACCAACACATTCACTGGTTTGGACTTGTACAGACGTCAAAGCAAAACACATTATCTGTACGGTGTAAATCGTACGAGTATAGACACATGAACAAACATTTAAATTATTAAGTTTGTTATAAAAAAATAATAGGTATGTGTGTCTACAATTATAGATTTAAATTTTAAAACTAATGAAAAATGAAAATAAAAATGTCTATCAATATTATTAGCTGAATTTTGAGTATTTATTTATTTCAATTCTCTCAGTGGTCCCTGTATTAAAATATAGCATAATATCATATAAGATGAAAATAATGTGTACTCTAATAAATTGTTATAAATATTGTAGTAATTCTGTGTATTTAAAATATTTACATTTTATTTCTAATCTCAATTTATATTTTATTATACCTTAAAAAAAATATAACAATAGTAAGTATGAATTTAGTAACTTCTGAATGGAAATTTAAAATATACAATTGACTTGGTAATTTTTAAAAATAAATGTTTTCGTTTTATGTTATCATAAATATAACCATCAATATAATATTTAATGATTATAAGTACAAATGATTATAATATACATTGTCAATAGAAAAACTAAAATGGTGTTTTAAAAATTATTGGTACTAATGGGTAAAAGAAATATTAATAATTTCAAATAATACAAATAAATTATAAGCTAATATAATTTGAATATATTATCATCAACCAATTTATATACTTTTATTGTTTTATTATTTTGTAGCTAATATAATTCACAGATAAAATGTAATGATAAATGACAATATTATATTTACATTTAACATAAAAGAGTAAAATATAATGAATGACAAAATATTACTAAAATCTTAATTGTTGTATAATTAAGCTAAAAAATTCAGAATTAGTTGTAAAGTTTCTGCAATAAAAATGTAATTACATTTTTACATTAAAAACAATAACAGCTATTAATTTTATTTTATTATTATTATTTAAATCAAATTGTTGTTTCCAATTAAATTGTCTGTCGATCAATAATTGCTTTTGATTAACTAATATGTAGCCATAAAATATATATTAATTCATATTTAAATCTTCAATTGTGAAACTAGGATTTATTTTAGGTTGATGAATAAATTAATATAATGACCAAAAATATTAATTTATTTATTTTAAAATATACACCATATTTCATTAAAATGTTTGTTTTTATCATTTCAAATTCAGTAATGTAAACTTATAATACTATAAACTTGCCCACAGAATGACGAGTTGATTTAAATAGTTATAACTATTTGATAGGTAATTCATGTTAAGTAATTTAACGAATCTCTGCTTACATTCATTTATAACTTCAGTAAGATCACGGCGCCAATCTGTTAGTAATCAATTTCGTAAGTTATTATGCAATTTTTGAATTAAATTACCTTTACAGTCTACATTTGTTAGTATTTTAAACGTAAAACATAATAATATTTTATGTAACATACCCATAATATTCCCCCTATCTATTTAATTAAATGTTTTCATTATTTCATAAACTCCATGTATCTAAATTACTAGATACAATATCAAGAAAATTCATGTATGTAGAAAACAACGGTATGCATATCAGGTAACATAATCAGATAATTTCCCATTTTCAAATACCAGAAGAATACTGTATATGACGGAATTTAAATATATAAGACTCTTTCTTATAAAAATCACTTATATAAAAATAAGGGAAAAATTAGTATACGTAATACCTTATATCGGAATAATATTTCAGGAAATGCATGAATTTTTAATGTTTTTATTTAAGTTTTACAGAGAAAATATTTTGATTATTAACTATTATAACTACACAAAACCAATTAAAGTGTATCACTCTAATAGTATATAAGTATTGTTAAATCAATAATTATTATATCCTTCCAACAGTTAATTTTATATAAACAATAGACTAGTTTCTTTATATCATTAATTCGTTTATTAGTAGATATTAAAAAAATGGCAAATATAATTTTTTTTAATGAACAAAATGTTTGTCGGGAGTATAATGACAGTAATTTTCTTGATTGAATTTGAATTTATATCAATATTTACCATTTTTTTTTTCATTGTAGTATGCATCTAATCTCTGGGACTCTTATGTTTTCCCCTATCCATTAGCTACGAACACTATGTAATATTGTTCTACTAGCATTGCGACTCAAATAAATACTACTAATCAAATAATTGAGTCTTCATTACTGATTTATACTTATTGTAAATTTCTCACTACAACCCAAAGACCCAAATCAAAAACTTCCCTGAAGAACAGCGGTCAAGCAGAATACATTTAACTTTACTATTTTATGTGTTAATCAAGAAAAGTTTCAAAGTTAGTATAATATGTTAGTATACATTCATTTTTTTATAGTTTTATTATATTGTGGATAATATTATATTGATAAGTACCTAAAATATAATAAAAAACCAATATTATGTATATTATTTACATTGTATATATAAAAGTAAAATATAATGATTTACAATATATTACTTAATAACATAATTGTATTTAATTATGTTTAATATATAGGAATTAAATTAAATGTATATTTTCTACAATTAAAATTTACTTGGAGTTGTACCTACATTGATAAAAATACCTATTACTTTAATATTATTATTATTTCAATTAAATTGTTGTTTGCGATTAAATTACCATAATCAATAATGGTTTTTGATAAATTAACATGTAAGCCTAAAATATATGTTAATTCATATTTAAATTTAAATCTCCAGTTGTGAAATTAGGATTTTTTTTTTTAATGGTGAAGTACCTAAATTATTATAACAGTCACAAGCATTATATTTCATTAAATAGTTTGTTATTTTCATTCCAGACTTCAGTAAATTAAGGTAAAGTAATACTATAAACTTGCTCACAGAATATTCAGTTTATTTTTAATTGCAAGTTATAAATATTAGCATGTGATTTTAAGTATATTAACAAATCTCTAATTACTTTCTCTATTTTCTGCCCGGAAACCATCATACCTGAGCTCCTCTGTTCATAAACAATAGCGTATGTTATTATGCAGTTTTTAAATGAAATCACATTTTTTAGCAGATTTCGTGTACAACGTAAACTCTACTTAAAAAAGATTATAATATATTTATAAGTGCAATATATAATGCATATATATTTTTTAATATATTTAATATATTTTTGATTTACTTACTTAAACATTCTGTAACTATAAACATTAGGTATAGGTACATATTAAATAAATAATTCCACATAGGTTTTTTTTATATACTTATTTATAATATAATAGTTAACATAAATTTAATTATATTTCATACAATGTATTATCTTAAATATATATTATGAATAACGTATTTATAACCATTATTGATGCAGTATATTTTTCAATGCCTTTAAAGGTAAGACTATTTAGTTATGTTTGCGCGTACACCGGCCTTACCGTATTTGATTAGGTTGCGGTGATGACTCTTGCTCTGTTGGTTAAAGGAGGAAAAAGGGGTACGAAATATATACCGATACCATAATAAATAAACCACCACAAAAGTTAACAAATTGATCATATTTCCACACATAAAAAAATATATATACAAAATTTATGTGCGCGTAGGCACTCGATCTATAATTAACCCTAAATATATAATTTCTCTTATTTAATGCTAAATACGGTACCGTAAGGAAGGAAAAAGGGATTTACGACCTGTAATACACCTTGACCGCCTGACCTGGTTCCCACGATGCAAATGGCTGAACAGCCTGGACCGTTTGAGAAAATGACTGAATTGCCTGGACCTTCTGTGTGGAGTGTAACTGCACGCTCACAACAAAGACCGACCGGGTCTGATTTATACTACTAAACAGTAGTTTTACGGTTGACCATCTGTTAACCGCATTTGGATACGTAGACTATATATCATGTTAAAAATTGACTTTTAATAAAACACGAAAATCGCACTGAATAACTGTCGTGATCGGCGGAACAACAACGCCGTACGTGTGTTCGAGTTGGTCGGTTTTTGAAGAGAGAGACCGCTAGACCGACGGCTGCACGTAACGACGACGGCAGCGTCCGTGTCGCATCGCTCGGGAACGTACGAGGTAACCACGCATCGTCGTCCATACTTGCAGACCACGTCACTTCGCGAACGTTGTATTCTCGATCCGGGCGTGAGATGTTGGCGGCCAATTTTATAGGCATAAATATTATATTATATATAATAGGCAGCTCTTCATGCCAAACCTTCTGACAAACTTTAAATATGAAGTGCCTTATTTCTTTTACACCGTATTTTATCACCTCCACTTGGATGTTGTCTGATCCGGATGCTATCCAGTTCTTAAGGCTGTCTATTGCTCTATCGATTTAATCGTGGGTTATGTCACTTATTGAAGTTTCAGCTTTTTGATATATTGTCTTTCCTACGGGATTTGCTAGTATATCACTATTGAGTACTTCTATGAAATATTCTCTCCATTTTTCAGTATTTTTTTTTTTGATTTCATGAAAATAGATCCTTCTGAATTTTTATCGGTTTTAGACTCCGGTTGAATTGTTTATTTTTCTTAATATCCTCAAAAATTCCTTGAGTTGCCATGTACACGATTTCACTCTGCTTCCTCCAATAATCTATTTAAGAAATTCTAAGTTTCCTTTGTAAAATATGTCTAGAACTTTTTCGTTCCCTTTCATAGCCCCCCTTCGTGTTTTAATATTATCGCACTAGGTACCCATCTCTAGACAGTTTTCGTTTTTTAACTCCTTTACTACAAACTTCATTAAACCAATTATTCTTTTTATTTTTTATAATACCAATTTCTTTTTCTGCAATTTTCTTCATAATTTTATTGAACTTAATCCAGTTCGCTTCTACATCATGGAAATTGAGGTTTTTGATGTTAATTAATGTTCATTAATGCCTCTGCGTTGAAATTACCTTCCTTTTTTCTTTTAGCTTTTTATGACCTAGTAAACTAATTCTTAAAGTTTCTATTACTAGAAAATGATCTGTATCGTAATCGATGCCCCTGAAACTTCTTACATCCGTGATGTAAGATCTGAAACGCTCTTGTATCAGTACATAGTTAATGTGGTTGGTTGTCTTTCCATCTGGTGATTTCCAAGTTACCTTGTGTATATTTTTGTGTAGGAAGGTTGTACTGCTTAAAACTATGTCCTTAGATGTAGCAAATGATATGACCCTATGGTCATTGTCATTTGTAACTTCATGTAGGCTTTCACTTCCAATTATTTGGAAGAAATACGTTTCTTTTCCACACTTAGCATTCAAATCCCCTAACAAAATTTTTATAGTTTTTCCAAGCATTCTATCATATGTTCTATCAAGATCTTCGTAGAAAATGTCCTTCACTCGTGTCCGTAGGGGCATATACAAATACAAATGTAATATCTATTGGTCTCCTATTTGTTCTCAGTACTGCGATCCTTTCTGAAACTGGCCTAAAATCTTTAATGTGTGGTACCAAAAACTTGTGTACAGTGAAATCATTCCTATAACTGTGCCTGTCTACCACTCCTGAGAAATGTATTCCGTAATCGTTTACTCTTATTTGTCCTGTTTCTTTCCATCTTATCTCCTGATAGAGCTGACACTTAAACTCCGTATGTCCTTAATACCTCCACTACATTCTGACATGCGCCAGTCCTCTAGAGGCTTAATAAATTCCAAGTTGCGATATTAAAATCTACTTCCTGATTTTAGTGTCTAAAAGTAAAACCGTTTCTCTGTGTTCGATACATATTTTGTGATGGTTCCATAGCAAAAAATTTTTCTAAGACAGGGTTGTCAGCCCTATGCTAAACCACCAACCTAGAGGACTAGACCACACAAGCCACTTTGGCCAGTGTAGGCCTATTGCATATACAGGGTGTACACTGGGCGATGGGAACGCTACATTCCCTAAGCCTAGAAAAATTTATATTAGAATGTATCTATTTCATAGGTAAATATAGGGTACTAACACTAGACTAACAAAATATAGCAAAATTTTTATTATAAATAAATAATTTATTTTATTTTATGTAATAACTTAACGCTTTATTATAGATATATTTAAATTGTCAATCATTTAAAGCACTCAATATCAAAAATTGTATAATACGCTACAACATTCAATCAGTGAATTGAAAAATAAAAAAATCAGAATTAGAAAATTTTTTCAAAAATATGACACATGAACTATTAATTTAATATTTTATTCCTATTTCAGTATTTTAATATTTTCATTGAATTATCGATTTACGTTATCTAAGTTTAAAAAAACTGGGGTTACGCAATTAAAAACGTTTTCCATTTTTACGGATTTCGAGTTTCGGGTTTAACCAAGTTTTAATATTTTTAGAGTTAAGGGATACTTGTTCAAAAAACGGGCTTCAATTACTTTCGGGTTTTAAGTAAGAGGTTAAAATACGGTTTCAATTTTTTTCCGAGTAACGGGATTCGGGGTTTTATATTTTGCGGGTAACACGGTGTTTCACTGACTTCCAGATTTATATTATTCATTTTTACTTTTTTTTTTTTTTTAGTTGGAAATTGGAATGTATGGTCTTTTTTTGGTATAATACCTAATACAAAATGGAATATATAATAATATAAATTAATTTCGTTGAGATCTATTTGCACTAATTTGTTTTTGTTACATTCTTATAAAAAAAAAAACCTGAAAATGTTTAACATGAGAAATGTATAATGTTTCCAATGATATTGTTTATTTTTTAACCTAACGGTTTTCCTACTTATATAAATCGCAAAGGAAGCTAATAACATAATGAGATTTCTGATTACTTATAATTTTATATTTAATTAAATGCAACTAATTTAAGAATAATCACTTACGACATTTTTGCAATGGGTCTTCATTTATTGCTTTAGATTATAATAAATAAAATAGCCATTAGTATAATATATATATATAATATATTACTATTTATTACAATAATGAATTGTTAAGTATTATCAATTTCTTGAATATTTCCTGATACATACGTTAATCTCAAACATTATAATGAAAGAGCAAAAGGCATTAAATCATAAACAAGGGAAATAAAGTTTAATATAGCAAACACAACGTCACGTCACATCCTATGAGAGTGACTACAAGTCTCCGGCAAGGAGATGTATAGTCCCTGTTTTTTTAACCTAGTTAAAGTAGGAAAAAGTAGTACAAGAAATTAAGCGAGATCAGTTAATAATAAGACTCTAAGCATAAGGGATAATTTTACCCTTTTAGGAAATGACGACAAGGTGATAAAAATGTCATGGGTTCATATTCAATGTGTAAAACACTACTTTTTGATGTTTTATCAAACATTGATACTTTTCCAACTGACAATAATAGTTTGGATATTAATTTATTTATTTAATATTGATTTTAAGCTTCTCTCTTTTATATCCATTCACTTACAATTATTTATTTAATATTTTCTTCAAGACCACTATTACTACTATAGAACAGAATTCAGGTCCCAAAAACTAGAATATTTCAATCTCGGCCTCATTATCACCAAAAAGCCATACTTGTATTTCATTATTCACTATATATTCCCATAAAATCATATTCTGTGTATCTGTGGTCATCTAAAAAAAGTATATTTATAGATTGGGTTTTTTTAACATACATTTTTAATAAGGCTTTTATCAAATCCCTTTTTCCTAAACTTGTATTATAATAGTTATACATTTCAGGGGATAACCCACATCTCATTATAATATTGTATAAAATAGACTCAAAAATAGGTTTCACCTAGAACTCTAATGTTATAGTAGTGGGATTAGTGTGCTACCTAATGGACAGTAAAATAAAATATAATTGACTTACAGGAACTATCTTCGGCATTCATTAGATCTGTTTGAACATTTGATTGAACATTATTTGATTAATTATTCATCAACGCATTAATAGGTATAATTAAATACTATAATAATTATTATGATTATGAAAATAAAATTATTCCAAACTACTCTCAGAATGGATTTCGAATACAATAATTTATCTATGCTTTTAAATCCATAAAATTGCTACATTATCATTTACATGATTCTATTTAAAAACCGAAAGAGACGATGGACCAATATTAATCCAATGTATTTGGATGCAGCAACGTAGCCAAGGAGAAAGCTATAATGGCCATGCCTCCCCTTCCACCAATAACTGTATTTTTGTATGTTGGATTATAATTTTATTAAGTATTTACAATAATGTGAGTTTTTTTTAAGAAATTTTAAATTTAATAAAGAACAATATAAAATAATTTATGTAATATTATCACCACAAACTCATAACTTGAGTTTCATTATTCGTTTCATGTTCCCTTTCCCCCAAATATGTTTTCTATCATTATCTTTATGATACAATTATACATAATGTTTAGTTAATACTTTCTGGGTCACTTGAAAAATGTATATTTTGAAGTTACGTTTTTTTTCACTTCCATTTTTACCAATACTACATTTATCAATTCTTTTTTTCCTAATCTCGTTTGAGTATGGCTAAATTTTTCTGATGTAAGCCCACATCTCGATATAATATTGTATATAATATAATCAAAAATAGGTTTTCACCGAAAACTCCAATATTATAGTAGTGAGATTAGTGTGGTATCTAATGATTAGTAAAACTAAATAAAATATACTTACATGAACTAACTTTATAATTTTCTGTACCGGTCTTTTGTCTTTTGTTAGAATGGTTTATGTCGTCATCTAAAATATATTCTTGTTAAATTGTTGCAAACGTGTTTCTTCTGCATAATCAGTATAGATTTATAAAAATTTCTAATGTCTTATATTTTTTCTTGATTTTCCCCCCAAACTGTTACAAAACTATCAAAAGAAAAATATATTGTAATTTCAGGTAATAATCCGATTTATATTTTTTCAAAGATTTGTACTCATTAGCAATATTACTATAAGTAGAAAAAATATGTAACGTTTTACAACTTAATACATATGTTAATTATTTTAATATAATTTTTAAAAAATGTATCTTCTTTTTTAAATTTTTTTATTTCAAATTAGACATGATTTCAATAATTATTAAATTAAAAAACTAAATATATTTCCAACATATCACGTATAGTGTAAAAAAGGCTTCAAAAATTAAATAAAATTAACTTATATGAACTACCTTCGGTATGCATTGGATCTGTTAACATAATGTAATTAATTATTGTTTAACGCATTAATAACTATAATTAAATATTACAATAATAATTACGATTATTAAAATAAAATTATATTGTTATACAATGATGTGTTTTTTTTTTTAAGAGATTTTAAATGTAATAATTAAGGCAAGAATTTTCTTTCACTAAAAAATAATCAAATATACATTTAAAAATATGCACTTATGCTTCAAAAAATTAAAAATATGCAGTTAAAAAACTTTTATAAAGCTAAAAATAATTTATATTTTTATATATTTAATTTATTTAAATTATTATATTGTATTATATATATTATTATTTATTTTATTATACAGCTAATGCATGTATTTTGTAATTTTTAATTATGTAATTTTTGTTTTTGTTTTTTTTTTTTTTTTTTTTATTAAAGCTTTCGTAAACATGTACATTATAGCTTCACTTAACAAGTTTAATGATACATAACTAAAAATTACACCAATAAAAGAAAAACAAAGAAAGAATAAAAAATAGATAAATGAGGAAAAGGAATTAAATACAGTGAATGAGTTCTGTTCATATGAAGATAAAGTGCGTAATAATCTCATACTGTTCTTTGCGACAGATGAACAACTAAATACAATGTGCTGAAAATTACAAACCGCAATTTCGTCGTGGAGAGGACAATAAGGAGAAGAGTTTAAATTAAAATAGAAAGCGTGAGATGGCAATCGATTATGACCAAATCTAAGTCTGCAAAAAGAAATGATATAAAATATAGAAAGAATTATATTGGAAAACCATGGGAAACGAGGAATATCAGGACAGGAAGATTTAAACTAACTAGCCGTCGCGGTATGCGAAGTCCATTGGAAACGTCAAGCATTTCTAATAATTTTATGAAAATGAGGAATAAAATCAGGATATTTTCTTCAAAACCACTATTTCTTCTGTAGTACAGAATACAGAACCTATACTTTTTGAACTTTTCAACTTCAGCTACATTATCACCACAAACTCATAACTTGGGTTTCATTATTCGTTTCATGTTTCCTTTCCCCAAAATATGTTTTCTATTATTATCTTTATGATACAATTATACATATTATTTAATTAATACTTTCTGGGTCACTTGAAAAATATATATTTTGAAGTTACGTTTTTTTTCACTTCCATTTTTACCAATACTACATTTATCAATTCTTTTTTTCCTAATCTCGTTTGAGTATGGCTAAATTTTTCTGATGTAAGCCCACATCTTGATATAATATACTCATAAATAGGTTTTCACCGAAAACTCCAATGTTATAGTTGTAGGATTAGTATGCTATCTTATGGATAGTAAAACTAAATAAAATATACTTACATGAGATTACTTTGTCATTTTCTGTATCAGTGTTTTGTCTTTTGTTAAGATGGTTTATGTTGTCATCTAAAATATATTCTTATTAAATTGTTGTAATGGATTGCAAAATAATTTCTTGTGCCTGATCAGTGTAAATTAATATAATTTTTTAACTCCCTATATTTTTCTGAATTTCTCCCCAAACTGTTACAAAACTCTCAAAATAAAAATATATTGTAAGTTCAGTTAATAATTGGATTTATATTTTGTCAAAAGATTTGTAATCATTAGCAATATTACTATGTTAAGTAGGAAAAATATGTAACGTTTTACAACTTAATACATATGTTATATATTTTAATATAATTTTAAAAAAATATCTTCTTTTTAAATTTTTTTATTTCAAAATAGATATAATTTCAATACTTATTAAATTAAAAAACTAAATATATTTTTCTTACATATACTATAAAAAAGGCTTAAAACACTAAATAAAATTTACTTACAGGAACTACCTTCGGCATTCATTGGATCTGTCAACACTATGTAATTAATTATTGTTTGACGCATTAATAGCCTTAATTAAATATTATAATAATTATTACGATTATAAAAATAAAATTATATTGGTATACAACGATGTAAGTTTAACATCAATAACATAATTCAACAGATGGAAGTATAATATCTGAAACGGAAAAGGGCGAGTGGGAATGTCACAGGTTTTATATGAGGAAAAATTGGAGCGAAATTTATCTGTTTTAGGCTTTTTTTCACTAATAATACCCTACTTAATAGTTTACCTAAATAGTTTACATATATTAAGGACACGGAAAAATTAGGGATAACCAGCTACCGACCAACAGCCAACAGCTGACCAGCCATCCAGCCAGACAGTAATCTCACCGAAGTTGGTTAATCACTCCTAAAAGCCTTGATAACCATCTCATTCCCATTTTCCTGGAGTCGATTATTCGCTTATATGAGCTTCGCTGATCACCTCATCTCATACATATTTATAATAAATTGTACGTAAATTCGTAATACACACCAATCAAATCCCTATAAATTTGTCACCTGAAAAATAATCGGATTATCCTGCACATGTCCCTAATATTATGATCAGAATGTATTTTAAATACATTGATTTATGATTTATCATAACTCATGTTATATTCAAATTTATAATTGCATTAATTATAATAAACATTATGTAATATTAATATCTTAATATAATATTTGAAAAATAGACTCACAAATTAGTTTTCACTGAGAAAACCAAAATTATGATTGTGGGATTAGTGTGCTCTATAATGGATAGTAAATTTAAATAAAATTAACTTACAGGAACTACTTTCGGCATTCATTAAATCTGTTAACATTATATAATCAGTTATTATGTGACACATTAAATGCCGTAATTAAATATTATAATAATTATTACGATAATGAAAATAATATTACACCAAACTACGTTCAGAAAGGATTTTAAATACAAGATTTATCATGACTCATGTCTTATTTAAATTTAAAATTGCATTAATTATAATGAATAATATATAATATTAATATCTAAATAAAATATTGTATATAATAGACTCGAAAATTAGTTTTCACCGAGAACACCAAAATTATGATTGTGGGATTAGTGTGCTCTATAATGGATAGTAAATTTAAATAAAATGAACTTACAGGAACTACTTTCGGCATTCATTGAATCTGTTAACATTATATAATTAGTTATTGTGTGACGAATTAAATGCCCTAATCATATATTATAATAATTATTACAATAATGGAAAATAATATTACATCAAATTACGTTCAGAAAAGATTTCAAAATAAATGATTAATATTTGTTTTGAAATCTATAAAATCTCTATATTATCATATTCACGATACTGTATAAAAATCAAAAGGGACGTTGGACCAATATTTATCCAATGTATCTGAACACAATGACGTAACCAAGAGGTAGGTTAAAGGGGGCATACCCTACCCCCCAAAAATCCGTATTTTTTACATTGAATTATAATTGTATTAAGGTTTTATAATGATATGAGTTTTCTTTTTTAAGAAATTTTAAATGTAATAAAGAATAATATTAAAAAATTGATGAAATATTGATTTTAAGGTTCTCCCCTTTTTATCCATTCACTTACAATTATTTGTTAAATATTTTCTTTGAAACTACTATTTGATCTATAGAACAGAATACAGAATCTAAAAACCCGAACTATTCAACATCGGCCTCATTATCACCAAAAAGTCATTACATGTATTTCCTTATTCGCTCTATATTCCCTATACCCAAAATCATACACTGTGTATTATCACTAATTATATTAATAGTACATTTATACATAATTATTAGATATTAGCTTCTCTCTTTTATATTTATTCACTTACAATTATTTGTTTAATATTTTCTTCAAGATCACTATTACTACTGTAGAACAGAATACGGATCCCAAAAACTAGAATATTTCAATCTCAGTCTCATTGTCACCAAAAAGCCATACTTGTATTTCATTATTCACTCTATATTCCCATAAAATCATATTCTGTGTATCTGTGGTCATCTAAAAAAAGTATAATTATAGATTGCGTTTTTTTAACATACATTTTTAATAAGGTTTTTATCAAATCCCTTTTTCCTAAACTTGTATTATAATAGTTATACATTTCAGGGCATAACCCACATCTCAATATAATATTGTATATAATAGACTCAAAAATACAGGAACAATCTTCGGCATTCATTAGATCGGTTAACATTATTTGATTAATTATTCATCAACGCATTAATAGGTATAATTAAATACTATAATAATTATTATGATTATGAAAATAAAATTATTCCAAACTACTCTCAGAATGGATTTCGAATACAATAATTTATCTATGCTTTTAAATCCATAAAATTGCTACATTATCATTTACATGATTCTATTTAAAAACCGAAAGAGACGATGGACCAATATTAATCCAATGTATTTGGATGCAGCAACGTAGCCAAGGAGAAAGCTATAATGGCCATGCCTCCCCTTCCACCAATAACTGTATTTTTGTATGTTGGATTATAATTTTATTAAGTATTTACAATAATGTGAGTTTTTTTTAAGAAATTTTAAATTTAATAAAGAACAATATAAAATAATTTATGTAATATTATCACCACAAACTCATAACTTGAGTTTCATTATTCGTTTCATGTTCCCTTTCCCCCAAATATGTTTTCTATCATTATCTTTATGATACAATTATACATAATGTTTAGTTAATACTTTCTGGGTCACTTGAAAAATGTATATTTTGAAGTTACGTTTTTTTTCACTTCCATTTTTACCAATACTACATTTATCAATTCTTTTTTTCCTAATCTCGTTTGAGTATGGCTAAATTTTTCTGATGTAAGCCCACATCTCGATATAATATTGTATATAATATAATCAAAAATAGGTTTTCACCGAAAACTCCAATATTATAGTAGTGAGATTAGTGTGGTATCTAATGATTAGTAAAACTAAATAAAATATACTTACATGAACTAACTTTATAATTTTCTGTACCGGTCTTTTGTCTTTTGTTAGAATGGTTTATGTCGTCATCTAAAATATATTCTTGTTAAATTGTTGCAAACGTGTTTCTTCTGCATAATCAGTATAGATTTATAAAAATTTCTAATGTCTTATATTTTTTCTTGATTTTCCCCCCAAACTGTTACAAAACTATCAAAAGAAAAATATATTGTAATTTCAGGTAATAATCCGATTTATATTTTTTCAAAGATTTGTACTCATTAGCAATATTACTATAAGTAGAAAAAATATGTAACGTTTTACAACTTAATACATATGTTAATTATTTTAATATAATTTTTAAAAAATGTATCTTCTTTTTTAAATTTTTTTATTTCAAATTAGACATGATTTCAATAATTATTAAATTAAAAAACTAAATATATTTCCAACATATCACGTATAGTGTAAAAAAGGCTTCAAAAATTAAATAAAATTAACTTATATGAACTACCTTCGGTATGCATTGGATCTGTTAACATAATGTAATTAATTATTGTTTAACGCATTAATAACTATAATTAAATATTACAATAATAATTACGATTATTAAAATAAAATTATATTGTTATACAATGATGTGTTTTTTTTTTTAAGAGATTTTAAATGTAATAATTAAGGCAAGAATTTTCTTTCACTAAAAAATAATCAAATATACATTTAAAAATATGCACTTATGCTTCAAAAAATTAAAAATATGCAGTTAAAAAACTTTTATAAAGCTAAAAATAATTTATATTTTTATATATTTAATTTATTTAAATTATTATATTGTATTATATATATTATTATTTATTTTATTATACAGCTAATGCATGTATTTTGTAATTTTTAATTATGTAATTTTTGTTTTTGTTTTTTTTTTTTTTTTTTTTATTAAAGCTTTCGTAAACATGTACATTATAGCTTCACTTAACAAGTTTAATGATACATAACTAAAAATTACACCAATAAAAGAAAAACAAAGAAAGAATAAAAAATAGATAAATGAGGAAAAGGAATTAAATACAGTGAATGAGTTCTGTTCATATGAAGATAAAGTGCGTAATAATCTCATACTGTTCTTTGCGACAGATGAACAACTAAATACAATGTGCTGAAAATTACAAACCGCAATTTCGTCGTGGAGAGGACAATAAGGAGAAGAGTTTAAATTAAAATAGAAAGCGTGAGATGGCAATCGATTATGACCAAATCTAAGTCTGCACAAAGAAATGATATAAAATCTAGAAAGAATTATATTGGAAAACCATGGGAAACGAGGAATATCAGGACAGGAAGATTTAAACTAACTAGCCGTCGCGGTATGCGAAGTCCATTGGAAACGCCAAGCATTTCTAATAATTTTATGAAAATGAGGAATCAAATCAGGGTACGGGATTTTTTTTTGTTTTGTTTTGTATTATTTTGTTTTTGTTGTTTTGTTTTGTATACCTATGCTCACGCCCGTAAAAAATAAATAAATAAATAAATGCAAGATCTCATTTTTATTATCTTGTACCTAATAATACAAAAATATATATTTAAAAATAATTGTTAAATAATTCTCAAATATTTATCTTACCTAATCAGAATTGCACTGACGCACTGATTTATTAATATTTCTTTGATATTTTCAAATAGTGAGAACGTCCGTTATAAGTTTGTAGTTTCTTATATTATGAAAAACTTTATTCGACTTCCACAGATGCAAATGGTACATATTTATAATAAACTATTTCATTAGGATTCGAATCTCCAATTCATTCATTTCAATGTTTTCCTCAGCGCCATTTCAAATATTTGAAATTGTATGAAGTATACTAAAACCTTTGTCTTTTTCTACAGTTTTTTTTAAGTTTTTTCGCTACTGATTCTTTGATTATGTATTAATCGCATTCATTTTGTTTTTAATTTTGGTTACAATGTTAATTGAGTCAACTAGTTTTAATCCACGTTTTTCAAGTTGGGCAATCGATTTAGATATAGTTCTAAAGTTTGCTTTAATACAAACCAAGTTTTTTTCTAATTTTGGTCAGCCAAAATATTTTTGACTTTTAATATAGAAGCTGAATCATCATTCAACTTAATAAAAACATTTCAAATGCTTTGTATATGTTCACAATAATAGTCTGTAGCATCTAACCATGTCCCCCCAATGAGTAATTATAGGTTCAGGTGGTAGGGTTTACTTCAGAAGCTTCGTTTCTAAAAATTTTTACTCAATATGGAGCTTTTAAAATTTATAATTACAGATAATGAAATTTTACATAAATCTGAATTGAATTCCGATAGTTTTGAAATAGGGTCTGTAACCAATTGTTGCACATTATTTGTTTTTCTGTTTTTTAAACGTGCGGTACTTCTGATGTGTTTATCATATTTTAGGTGTTGTATGATACTAAAACGTTTTTCACTTGCCAATTTCACGTTACAGATTTTACACAATATAATTATATTATCCGTTGAAAATACAGATTTACCAAACTCGACTACAATATTACGCAAACGATAAACTTTTGTCGAATTTTCTTTTGATATATTGATATTTTTAATACAAAAATTTAACACACAAACGTAATACACACGCGACGAATGTTGTAGAACTAAATAATTATTGTACCACGTACCTTCTATTCGTTATATAAAAATACAAAAATAGACGTAATAATTTGACTTCTCTGTATTATAATTTAATCTACCCACAGACTATTAAGATAAAAATTTGTCTCTATCGTCTTTATAACAAATTTACAGTTATATTATATAACTATTATATAATATATTATAATATAATATAACTTAAATATAACATAATAATTGTTGACCTTGATTTATGAAAAATATTCCCCAAAATGATTGATTTTCGAAAAGCTATCAAAATATGCTCTTATAATCAAAAATATACCCTTTAAACACAAAAATGTCAAAATATGCAAAAAGTCCAAGATTATTCTTTGATTCAAGTCTACATCTTTGGGTTGAGCACAAGCCTTGGCCAGTTGGGGTTTGACACACTTGACGCATAGTGTATGTTCCGTAACTTTGGTCTATGGCTTTCGAATTTTATTGAAATATAAAATAGTGAATGTTCATTAAAAATACGTTTGCTGGTTGGGTTTGAGTTTAGTGTAAACGAGTTATAAAAAATTTTGCAGTACAATTTGCAAATTGGCGTACACATTTTACCTCGTAGTCTGTTGAAGGAAGTTCATTGTAAATTTCTGTTTCCGTGTTTCCGTAAAACAACTTTCAGATGGAAGACCTTCCTTGACTACATTTAGCATTGTTTCATCTAGCACGAGGAGAATGTAGAATTTAATATTGATTACTGGAAACTATTTCCGAATGAATCTCGTGTATATTGGCATGGAGCATTCCTTCAGGAAGTGTGGTTTTTAGTTTCCCCGAAACTCTTCTCTGGTCGGCGATTGAGAGAAAGATCGGGGGAATTTCGTTTCTTAAATACTATTATCCTATGATCAACATAAAATTTAGATATACATAATATATATATGCATTATATATATAATTTATATATTATATAAATTCTGTATATAATACATATTATAATATAATGAAAACACTTACCGTTAGCATATCCTATAAACATAAAAAAAAAAAAAAAATTGAAAAATAGTACTATAAAATATTGTACTTATTATATTTTATTTTAAACATATTTATCAAGCAGTATAAAATTAATATTATTATAATATTGCTTAATAGAATAACAGATAAGCTACACAGGGAGGAATCCTGATAATTTGGCACAGAATATTTTCTGTACTCATGTATAAAAATAAGAATAACCGTGAAAATCAGTTAAGAGGATGCCATACACCCAATTTTAAAGGGTTCTGTATGGGCAATTTTTAAGAAATATTAGGAAAAATAAAAATATAACAAATTAAAAATATTTACATATAATTATCATTTAAAAATAGTTCAGTGTCAGTACAATCACAATAATATTTGATTTCAATTGAACTAAAAGCTAAATACAATTATGGATCTTTGGAATATAAAGATTTTTAATTCAGAAACAGATTTGGCCTATCTTCTAAGGATTTTTCAACATTAATATTTATAAATTACCATTTTTAGATTCTGAGCGTAGCGAGGAAGCTTATGGTTTTACAATGATGTTTATTTTATTTTTATTTTTTTTTTTCTGTAAACACTTTTTCTACCAGAAGGAGTGCTCCGATCTTTACACTTATACCCAGTTTCCGGTAGCAAATTGCATCTAGTTGGTACTTTTAAGAGGTCATTTTTCGATTTTATAATAGTTTTTTAATGCGTAAGCAAAAACTACCAAAAAATTACGAAAAATACGATTTTGTAAAATCGAGAATTTTAATTTCGTCGTAATTTCGAAAATAATGATTTTATATTCTTGAAATTTTTACCGAATATTTAATTTAGTAATATATGTACGTTGATTAAGTTTTTTGAAATTTTTTTGAAATTTTGGGCTATTTATAGACATTTTTAGTTTTCGAGGTTTTTAAGTCCTAAAAGGGGTAATTTTCGGTTTTATGTTCTGAAAATTTTATACAGT
>JAIPRL010008736.1:0-19531 GCA_025469235.1 Pemphigus obesinymphae | reverse complement strand
ATTTGACTTTTTTTCTCATAAAAAATGGTTCCTAAACATAACTGACCCCTCCGATTTACAAATCCTGGCTACTCCACTAATAATACCTACTTACTACCTAGTTTAAAAATCAGAACCTATTAATTTTTACATAATATTTAATATTTGTGACTTTTCCCAAGTTCAGAACAACACAATTTATACTAATGAGCACTATTCGGGAAATTTTTTTTATGTCGACATATTAGTAAGTCTTTGCCCTAGTCTAGCAAAAACTGAAATGACGCCACTGCAACAATACTGGTCACAGTTGATTAATCTGGAAAGAACCTAAGTTGATCAATTGTTATAGTTGATAAAAAGTACTCTCGATTCATTTCAATACAATAAACTCGAATAAATTACCTAGGAAAGGTGGGCCAGATATAGGTTGCTAGTTTTCAACATCGGTTAAATTTTCCAGACTTCAAGATAGGTGTAAGATATCTTTGTTTCCAGAAAAAAAAGAAGACACCTTCTACAAGTAACTTGCTAAAAATCAAGAAGATTGGTAAACTGAGAGTGGCACAACATTGGTAAATTAGAAGGATGGAAATGCCATCCGGGCTATATCATCAAGTATTTAATAGGGAGTGTAGCGCTTCATTGGCCTCTTCGGGCCAATTAATCAGGACCTAATTAAGACATGTCTTAGATTCTTCTTAACTGCAATTAATGAATTATCGCCTCAACGACAGTTAGTTTGCGAGACAGTAACTCTAGCGATTATTATATTATTAATTCTGAATTTAGTCATTTATATTTTCAATGTAAAGGTCTTTGAAATATTGTTTACTATAAATCAATTGGTTAAATAGGTATCTAAAAAGATTTCATTTGGAAACTAACGAAAGTGAAATTCAGATATATTTGTATGTGTTTTTTTTTTAGAAAATTTTGAATTTATATAAACCAAACTTAGGTCAATTGATTCACTTTAGTTAGATCTATCAAAAGAGATATGCACAATTTTTTTTGATTCAACCTTTAATTCTACCACTAAGGAGGTACTGATAAAATTATAAATTTACTGATTTAGTACGCCTAGAAAATCACTAAGATAAAAACAATTAACTATTTGATTTATATTTAACTATTTATGAAATATATATATTTAGATAACTAGACATATTGTGATTAAATTTCTATATGCTGAATTAAATAATTTCATATCTGTTTTAGGAGTAATATCATTCTTAATGCAAAATGTATTTTTATTTTGTATTTTTATACCAATTATTTTATTTTTTGAGAAAGTAAAAAGCATTTTAATGACCTAGAAACATTTATTTGTATACACACAATTTATATTAGTTATGTTATTGATGCATAATAGAATATTTTTTTATTTTATCATTCTACGTTATTTGTTATTTTAAAGTTGATGAAATTGAAAAATGGAAAAATA
This sequence comes from Pemphigus obesinymphae, assembly GCA_025469235.1. Lineage (NCBI taxonomy): Eukaryota > Metazoa > Arthropoda > Insecta > Hemiptera > Aphididae > Pemphigus > Pemphigus obesinymphae. Next base: position 18,105 of record JAIPRL010008736.1, on the reverse strand, counting down.
AAAACAACAATTTTATTGTTTAAATAAATAAAAAAAATTAAAAATTAAAAATGATACAGGCATTGGATAATTTTTTTCTTAAATTATTTAAAACATTAAATAAAATTTTAATGTACATTTTTTCTTTACATTTTGAAACTATTTTTTTAAATTATATTTTTGTTTTCTTTTACTAACCGAGTGCACGCGTTCTGATTATCTACAGCAAATGCCATATCATTCATTAATGTTGTTTGTAATATTCATATATATATATATATATATATATATTATCATCGTTGTAAACTAATGAGTAAACTGAGATACTGTTAATTTAGTACCCGTTTCTAAAACAAATAATCTAATAGACGTATACACGAGAGTTGTTAATATTGTGTACCTTACTGCAAAGTGGAGACATACTGCAGATATAATAACGATCTCTATGTAGAGTAAAATCGTGATATTCATTATTATATTTATTCGTAATTTAGCATTATGTTCTTTAGGTATTTCAATTATTTTCCCCTCCAGTTAATAATATACATTTTTCTATGATTAAGAAAAAATAATTTTTTGATTAGATACATTTTTTCTGTTCAATATTTTATGAATATTTTTCAATTTAATTAAATTTGGAAAAACTTTGAAAAATAAAAATTTTCTTACATTTATAAAATAACAGGATAAATGTATTATTATAATAATATATTTTGTTATACTGACTCAAATATATACGATGAAATATTTTTACTACAACATCCAAATAGCAGAGTTTCTACAGTCAACTAAAATTAATGGCATACAAACAAATATCTGAGTGTTATACGATTATGATACAAAATCGGAACGAATTAAAGGTATTTAATTTAGCAGCATAAAATATAATTAGTATTCTAATAAGTTTTTAACAACCGCCATCTCAAATCAAATTCCTCGATTACTATCCGGAGCAGACAAAGAGAGCAAAAAGAAACGTATTATTTCAAGATATATTATGTGATGGATACATATTTTATTATATAAAACAAAAACACACGTTTTTATATCGAAAATAAGAATTTATTTTCATTTAAAATAATTTACAATAAGATAACACATATAGGTATATAAATTATTACTATAAGTTATAATTCGATCATGTAAAATCAGACAATAATCATTAGTTACGGAAAAACATATTTTGATAGTAGAGTTAAATACTATACGTCTATACACGGGTCTCGGTCGTAGTATATTTTGAAAATCTGAATACGATTTGTTCAATACGGCCTCTACTTAGCCTAGGAAAAATAAATCAGCTCAAAAGTTATATATACTTTCAGGTATATCAGGTATAGTAGCCATTAAATTATTTAGATAATTACTTCAAGTTATTATATTATAGCAGACACATATTATAATACAAATCTAAAATATGTTTAAGAGTACATCAAGGATACAAGGTTAATATTCAAAGCTATTAGTTATTTTTCTGGGATTTAATTTACAAGTTATAGTAGACGTAGTGTACGATACATTTCTCATCGTAGGTATATAGTATATATATATATATATATATATATATTGCTAGGTAGGGCGACGTTGACAATCGTGGGTTAGTGGGTACATACCTAAATTTGGTGTCGATTTGCTGTCGAATTTATTTATATTTATGATAAAAAATACTATTCAATACGAAGAAAAGTGATTTCACTATGTTTTGCAATTTATAATTTTTAATCTTAGTACCTATAGGTTCTTCTTCTCCCTCACGCTCTCTCTCTCTTTCTTGACTAACTGGAGTCGACTTAGGTACCTACTTCTTATAAAAATAATCTAAATAGTACCTATATATCATAGTGCTGAACAACAATAAAAAATAATAATTTCAAAAAAATTTTGAAATAAAATGTAATTGTAATAGGTAACCTATATATTATTATTTAAACGATACGTCTTATATAATATATAAATAAATATTTAAATATTTAAAAATATTAATTAAATTTAATAATATTAATATTTAATTAATATTATTTCTTGTTCTACAAGACACTAAACAACAACTCGGCATTTTGAATAAACAAAAATGAACAGAAACAAAAATCAAAAGATTCAATAATTTGAAATTATAATAGAATAGTCAACAGACTTCGTAACGGTGGTTATCCTGTCCAGTGCAATAAAGTTGTCAATCCATAGAATGTATACAATGTAATCTAGCAGAGAATCAATGCGTAATGCCTCTTGGCACGGTTTCCGAACCTAGCCGTGTCGAACTTCAAATGACTACACAGTTGATATAGGGAACGCCGTCTCTATATTACTCTATGGAACAGTGACACGTTATATACATTATAATATTTAATTTTGTAAATTATACTAAATTTAATTGACACTGGCCTCCTCTCCGCTCATTCGTTATTAAAGGGTTGTTACCGTCAAATGTAACATCTGATAAAATTCAAAAATAATCGTGTTTACTAAACAACGGATAGGGGAGTGGAAGGAATGAAAGTAAAAACAAAATGTTTTCTAAATATTATGTATTTTGAGTTTTGACCAAAACACATACACATACACATATAGATGGTGGAGGGGTGTTCGGAAAACTGTGAACAGTTTCTCTCGACCTTAAAGCAGTGCTCGAGACCGTGCCGAGAATTTAATCATTTTTTTGTCTTCCTCCCCTCGGGGTCTTCTTTTATTTTTTTCATAGTCCGCACTTCGAATACATATTTTATATCCAGCAACCGTATATCTCATTATACATGCAGCTTGCGGAGAAATGTAAATCGTTCCGTATTTTTTACTACTCTCTTCACAATAGGGTCTTATATTTATTTATTTATATTTTTCCCTTACCCGTCTACCAACCACTAGTGATGGGCCCCGGTCCTCAGAAACCACCTGGGGATTGAACGCAATGGTCTTATGTTTCTCTTTACTCCCCGTCCATATCATCATGGTCACATATATAATATGCACATTGTACATTCAGATTTTATTTCAAAAACTCCATTAGTCTTTGAGGTGTTTCCTGAATCGTTAAAAAGCAGTGAATGGATATTATATTTCATTAATAAATGATCATTTTACATATATTTAATATACGCCAATGAGAAATTGTTTTTAACATATAATTATGACACGGACTTTAATGCTCTAAAAAACAAGAAAAATGTCCTAAAAAAAAAAAATGTTTAAATATGTATTTAAACTCGAAAAATCAGTTGAGCAGTTAAGTATAATATTATTAAAAAAAAAAAATAAATAAATTTAAAATTAGTTTTATATTAGAGTTATTTGCCGTTATTGCGTATTTTTTATGTAGGTACCGTACATAATATCATCGAGGTAATATACGATAATATTATATCTCTTTGATATTGATATCTGGGATATTATTGATATTATCGAAACCTTGAGAATTACGTAGGTTCTAACTTCTAAGAGTGACTAATTTACGATAATAACAAGATAAATATGTTTTCAAAACTATTTATTCTACACTTAATTGTATTTATTCATGCTCCAAACATAAGAAATATATAAAAATGTCATAAAAATATAAAAATGCTCTAAAAATATTCAAAAAATGTTATAAAAACTTAAAATGTTGAAAAATGCAAATAAATGCAAAATAAAAGTTTCATATTCAAATCCTAGGATGTATAAATCGAATTTTGTACTTGGAAAACTCATGATGTTCCATCCTTTCTTCTTGTTGCCCCAATTATTGGGAACCCTTGCTCTCTTTTCATCCATATTTTATAATCCCAAAAAAGTCAAAATTGTATGCTTTACATCATACCACTCTGTTGCCCTATTTTATAATACGTCAGGTGGTTAACGCAGGTTAATATTTATGAAAAAAGCATAAATATTATATGACCACACATATATTATGTTGTTTGAAATTACAAAAATGAATTATTATGTATAATTATTATTTCGTTACTAAGTAACGAATAATTATTATTAATATTCAAAGTAAATCGAAAATATTTCATAATTTTCACGGTTTCTATTTTTGTACATTTAGAGTGACCAAACTACATAAGTCATTCATCATATAACATAAATTGAAATTTTAAATTGAGACCTAAACTAGCTTAACCTAACCATGCTAAATAATATTAGTGACCAGTTAAATATCTCCGATTAAAATTTCATCAACCAAAAATATGTCCAGTCAACAATATCTCCTCACAAAAATGTATATTTTTTTAAAAAGTATAATAACTAAAAAGTTTTTAACGTTTCAAAATACTATTGTCTTGATGAGTATTATTTGAATATGTTTAAGTCATAAACTACCAATAACAAGTTATAAAAATACCAAATCCCAGAATTGAAGTTATTAAGAGGACCCGCTTAAAACACTATATATAACGTTTTAATTCCAACGTTTAAAACAGAGAATTATTCCTAAACGTAATCAAAAAACGAAAAACGAAAAACAAATTACTTAAAATATCACTAAACAAATCGTATCATTAAACATAATATGTATCTATTAAACCAATAACGATTAAATGTAACAGAAACGTTAAACAAACAAAACGTTTTTCGTTATAAAATATAGACGGAAAATTAAATTTTTAATACTACTAAATATTCATAAAAATTATATATAGATCTATATAATATAATATAGTCGACTATATATTGTTATTTTCAACAATGTTTTATAATGATTTATCGGAGTATTTTTATATTTCATTATACCGACTAAGAAGTTTATTTTCATAGAATCGCAGGAGACAATATGTATTTAATAAAATAATAAGTCCCTATATCATTATCTGTTTATTTATATGTTTGTGTTAATTTCCGTGTTTAAATCATCTCAAACACACAACTGATTTTCGATAATAATGCAGACCACCTTGTAGGTACTCGTATAATTAGGTACCTAATTAAATATAATTTAATTTCAATGTAAAATTCCAGTTTCACATTTGTCATTTTATAGTACCTAGTAAATTTTATTACAGAATAGAGCGTTGGTGATTATGTTTCGTAAACTTTTATTATATTGTGCAAATGGATTTTATTTTTTTTTCTTTACTTACGAGTATAATATAATTATAATTTTTTGATAAAATACCTACTTACTAATATAATAATATATTATTTCATGATTAAGCTTTTAATAGTTTAAGCTTTTAAATTTTCTGAATTTAAATAAATGTAGTTTTTAAATTTTTATGAAATTTAGTCTTCTTCTTCTCCTTTGTTCCAATAATTTGAAGTTGATCACCCTAGTCCTAAATTTCTACTTAACTCAATCTTCCGTATCCTCTTTACTCACACCAGCCTCTTCATAACACTTTCTATCACATTCAACCCTCTTTTTTGGTCTTCTTCTTCCCTTATTTCCTTCTACATACAAAATACAGACTATTATATAAACAGTGTGAGAATAATTCTTATTCTTTGTAACTAAAGACTTACCCTATACCTATTCCAGTATGATTTTTATTTTTAATGATAGGCTGTGCAGTAATATTTAGTAATTAACAGTCAACCACGATTTATTGTCTATATAGATCAAGCATAAACTAAACAAAATTTAACGAAAAAAACCGTTAAACGTTAAATAACGTTTAACATTAAAAACAAATATAACGTTTAAATAATCAAGAACGATAAAGGGTATTATGGAATAACGTTTGAAAAATGAATAACATTAAACATAAAAATTAAAAATTAAAAACGTTTAAATGTACAATATCGTTAAACAATTTAATTTGTTTAAATTTAGAGGACTACAATTTACTAACATAAAATATTAATATTACAATCTTTATTATATTTCTATAAAATAATATTATATTATAGTTTAATAATATTTTCAATTTAAAAATGTATAATTAAGTATACCTAATCCAATTATTAATTTATTACCTTTTATTATATTATATACCTACACATATTTTATAATAATAATAATAATAATAATAATAAAGTTTTGTTTAAAGTTATATTATATCGAAGATATTTTTATAGGTAACCAAATAACCTATTTTATATTATGGATAGGTACATGGTCACATTTTGTATTGTTCTATGAAATAAATTAACTGATTGTTTCGTTCAATCCGGTCTGTCTTTTATTAATTAAGATATATCCATTGTTTTTATTCCAAAAATCATTTAAAATATTCATTGAAAAAATATTATTATTGTTTCTATATTTATAAGAAATCTTTTTCTGATAAATATGTTTTCAAAAATAGTTTGGTCTAGCATAATAAAATATTGGTTTAGAGAAGGTAAATAGTTAATAGTTCACAATTCATTACAGGAGGATTTAGAATGTCTTCGTTAATAACGTTAAGATTAGATAAATTCTTTATTCGATTGCATAGACGTTTATTGGTCGTACAAATTGTATAATTTTGACATTGAAATGGATATATAATTAAATTGACATCAACTGCTGTCTTCAGGTATATATTGTAGTACTACATCACAGTTATAAAATTAAATCCATATGTAGTTTAAATTATTAAAATTTTAATTTGTGTCACTTAAAGTAATGTACGTTCACGACTATAAAGCTAACAAATGCAAATAAGTAGAAATTAAAAATATAATATATAGTACAAGCCTTCTAATTGATTGTTTGGCATACGTCGGCTGCAGGCTTTATTTCCGCGCGTTTTATTTAATGATTGTTTCTTATTTAATTTTTTTTTTAATAGTTTATATGGTGAAATAGTTAAACGGCATTTGTTTTAATTACTGACTACTGTTAATCGTTATTAAAATTATTTAATCATTTAGATATTACGGTTTATAAAATGAAAAAACGCTATAAAAATATATTTTAAATACGGTTTCTAAAAAAATAATTAGAAACATCATAGAATTATTTAAAATTTCTATCCAGGCACATATTTCTTTAAGATAGTGTAAACGTTTCATTAATTGAATAATTTAGGATAATCATTGATACGTTTATTCTTAATAACATATTTAACTAAATTTCAAAACATTTAATTATTCAATGAAATAAATATAATAATTTATATACTTTTAATAATTGTTAATGAATTAATTTACAAAGTAATGTAATATTATGTATGTCAGAGAAAATTAATTAATGCATGCCATCCTCATATCAACCAATATAACATAACATTATTGTAAATAAGTCAATTAATAAATACAGCATGTGTAATAATAATATATGTTTCGTCTTCTTTTAATTAATTAGTATTCATACTTAAATAAAAGGTATAAACATGGAGCAACTGTAAACGAAATCTATGTAAAAATTAAAACCGTGTATTTGTAAAACAAAATAAATAAATTATCCATAACGAAAATGGAGTTCAACAAGCCAGCACCGCTTGAAATGACTGGGAATATGACGCAGAATTTCAAATTCTTTAAACAAAAAGTAGAAACATATATGAAAGGAACAGAAACTGATGGTAATCCAAAGTAGATTCAGGTAGCACGTTTGTTAAACTTAATGGGTATCGAGGCATTAAAACTGTATAACACTTTAGTCACTGAAAAATACAAAGATATAGAAGTTTCTACAATTCTAAATCGAATGAAAAATATTGTTCACAAAAAACTAATGAAATTATGGCACTTTATAAGTTTTTTGCGGCTAAACAAAATGATAATAATTTTCATGTATATTTAACATGACTTAAAGAACTCATTAATCCTTGTAACTTTGGTATGCTAGAAGATATATTACTCAAGACACAAATTATATTAGATATACAATGTTAAGATACACTGGAGAGGTTGTTACGAGAGGATATGACTTTAGAAAAGTTGGTATCATTCTGTCAATCGGTGGAGGCAGCAGAAAATAATTATAAAGAGTTTGAGAAATTAGCAGAAGTTCATCATATAATCAACAAAAAGTTCTCATCTTTAAAATCAAAGGCAATCATCAACAACTGTACAAGGTGTGGTAATACACATTTAGTAAATGCATGCCCAGCTTACGGAAAAGTATGTAACAAATGTAAAAGATTAAATCATTTTGATGACTTTTGTAAACCTAAATTAGACCCAGTTCCAAAATTAAATAAAAATAATAAAAGTAATTTAAAAAAATAAAATAAAACAATTTTTAAACAAAATTTAATAAATGCAGTTGATTCTGAAACATAACTTAATGTTGATGATTAAATTTTTTCAATAAATCAAGTTAAAATAAGTGAAACAGATTATAAAAAATGGTTTCAAATAATTTATATCAATAATATTCAAATAAACTTTCAATTAGATACTGAAGCGGAGACTAATGTATTTCCATATAAATGATATAAAATAATTAAAACTAAAGAGCCAATACAACAAAAAAAGACTAAAATAGAGTCCTATAGTGGTTTTAAATTAAGTACAATAGGTACTGTAGTGTAAAAATGTAAAATTATAAATTGTAAAAGATGTAAAATTTATAATAATAAATCATTCAAACTGCGTTCCTATTTTAGAGTTAAATACTTGTATAAGTTTAAATCTAGTACAAAGAATTAATATAATTAAATATTAACATATCAAATAAACTTGATGAGTTTATTTGTACAAATAAAGAGATGTTTGAAGGTTTAAGCATTTTTCCAGACATGTAAAAATTAAAGTAATTGAAGGAGTAGTTCCATAGGAAAATCCTTCGCGTAGAGTACCATTAGCGATGAAAAGAAGATTAGAGCAAACTTTAAAAACACTTACTAATAAACAAATTATAGGACCAGAAAATGAGCTTCTAGAGTGGGTTAATTAATATTGTAATATTAGAAAAACCAAACAAAACACTTAGACTTTGTATTGATCCAAGTGAATTAAATAAGTACATAGTAAGAGAATTTTATCCAATTCTTACTTTAGAAGAAATAATACCTAAATTAATTAATAAAAATATTTTTTGTGTTTTTAACTTTAAAGACGGGTTTCATCAAATAAAGTCAGATAAAGAATCCAGTAATTATTGTGCATTTAACAGTCCTTTTGAATGAAAATGAATCTTGATGTTGATCGTTTTGTTGTTGTATCACCGGAATTGTCTGCATCACTGTATCCGCACAATTTGAGTTTCACACTAGAATTATAAATTAAACCATAATTAAATGTTCCTTTTAAATATTTAAAAATACGTTTCACCGCATTCCAATGTATTATCAGAGGTTTTTCCAAATAACGGCTGACAAGGTTTACATCAAATGTTATATCAGGCCATGTAATTTAGCTTAAATATAACAAACTTCCAACTGATTCTCTGTATGGAACTTCCCCTACTTGTAATGATTCTGATAAATTTGGATCTAATGAGTGTTAAGGGTCTGCAGGAATACACAAAGCGTTGGCTTCCCCCATATTGAATCTCTTCAATATGTGCTGACAGTATGACGATTGATGTATGAAGATTGATCCATCAGGTCTCTGATCGATTTCAATTCCCAGAAAATGATCAAGTTCACCTGTTTTCATCTCGAAATTGTTCTTCAGGTACTTCACCATCATGTCCTTTTGCTCATCATTCGTTGCTGCTATGATCCAATATGCTACAAAGATAGCTACAATTAATAATTGTTCGTTTTTAATACTTACAAATAAACAAGGATCTGCTTTTGTTTCCTTTAGATAAAAATTTAACAGCATATTTTTAAATTTTTTGTTCCAGCATCTGGGTGCCTGTTTCAGCCTATATAAGCTCCGTTGAAGTTTGCAAACTAATGTAGTTTCATCTTCTTATCCTTTTGGCTGATTCATATAAATCTCTTCTTCGAAATCACCATATAAAAAATCTGTCTTGATGTCAAATTATCTAAGTTTCAATTTTCTGGCTGCTGCTATAGCTAGTATTACTCGTATAGAGTCTTACCTTACAACTGGATTAAAAGTTTATTGAAAATCTATTCCATGCACTTGTGCATAGCCTTTGAATACTAATCTGGCTTTAAATCTGCCTACTTCTCCATTTTTTTTGAGTTTAGTTTGATATACCCAACCATTATTAAAAGTCCTTTTATTTGCTGGTAAATTTACTAATTTTCACGTTACATTTTTGTTTAATGATGACATTTCTTCATTCATTGCTTCTTTCCAATTTTTTGAATTTTGTTGTGTAATACCTTCTTCATATGTAACTGGATCGTAAGATTTTGAATAATATGTTTCTGCTCTATATCTTATTGGTGTTTTTATGTCTTTTCTATCTCTGAGTCTCATTTTTGGTAGTTCTCGAGTCTGATCTTTTAATTGATTTAATTCATCTAAATTTTGTTCTTCTTCTACATTTTATTCATCAGCACTGTTATTTTCTTCACTTTCAGCTACCATTTCTGAAGTTGTTTCTTCCTCTTCCTTTTCATTTTTGATGTCTATTTCTATAGCTTCCTTGAATATAACATCTCTGCTTAATGAAACTTCTCTTACATCAAAACATATACGGTATCCTTTAGTTTCTTCTGAATGCCCGACGAATATTCCTTTTCTTCCTTTTTGGTCCCATTTTCCACGTTTTTCTTTTGGTATGTGAACATAGACTTCACTCCCAAATAATTTTAAATGGCTTATGTTTGGCGTTGTATTATACCATAATTCATAAGGTGTTTTTCCTTCATGTGAATTTTCTTCCATGGGTTCACAAACATCACTGTAAATTATCTGACCGGGTTTTGTTGTTGGCTCTCTGTGTTGTTTACCATAAACGCAAGCTTTGCAGAAAAATTTGTTTTTTATTTCCGTGAATAAAATTCCCATATGGCTTAGGTAGTTCCGAACATATTGAACATTTCTGATGACTTAGTTTTTCATGCCACTGTTGTAATGTGTAAACTTTTTCAACAATATTCACTTGTTCTGTTTCTTGTGAAATCCTTGTTTTGATAATCATCGAAAACATTTTATTCTCTTGAACTCCTACACCAACTGAACGATTTCATCTTTTAAATGTACAACCACTTTTGTCTGTCATCATTTTTATACCTTTGTTAAGGCACGCTTCACAAGAAAACAAATTTAATTTTAGCTAGGATATATGTAAAATATCCGACAAATAACTGTCAACCCACTTTTTTCCAATTTTCGCTTGAACATTTATATCACCTTTACCAATAGCCATAATATGTTTGCCATCACCAATACGTACTGGTAATTGATTTTCGAATGACTCATAATTACTGAACTACTCTCTTCTACTGGTCATGTGATCGCTTGCACCGGAATCGATGTACCATTTATCTGAATCACTAAATTCGCTTAAATTTGAATTTACATTAAGTAATGCATTTTAGAATTTGATTCAATTTTATTCTTTCCGTCTTGTTCTTTCTTTAAAATCCAGTAATCACGCTTCCAGTGACCTGCCTTCTTGCAATAATTATATTTTCCTGGTTTTTTATCACTATTTTATTGATTTCCAGAGTAATTACCAATTTTTAAATATTTTGTTTTTGTGTTCCAAACGACTTTTTTGCTGAGAATGCGCTATTTTCAGCAATATTTTTCTTCACTTCACGTCCATGAGCTTGTCTAGTTTCCTCTACCATAAGTCGAGATGTCAAATTTAATAATATTTTGTTCTCAGCTGGTATCGAATCCCATGCCCTATAAAAATGTTTATAGTTTTCTGGCAAAGTCATTAAAATTTTGGTTATGAGCATTGAGTCAGATATCGGTTCACCTAACTGTTTTAGTTGCCTGCTTAAATTTTTCAATTTTGATATATGCTGTGCTATATTATCATTTTGATCCATAACATAACTATAAAACTTTTGCTGAATCAACGGATTAGATGTGTCAGATTTTTGTTTATATACACTCAGTCATTTCTCCCACATACCTTTCGCAGTGTTGCAATTCATTATGTAGTCTTATGACTGCTCATTTACAGATGTAACAATGAAACGTTGAGTCTTAGCATCTACCATCGACCATTTTTGCTGTACTCGAGTTAAACGCAATTGTGCTTTTGCGTCAGACTCTTTATCTAGTTTTATTATTTGAGTTGGATATTTATAGCTTCCATCTATTACAGTAAACAATGCCTCATATGATTTTAATATTACCGTCATCTGGAATTTCCATTTTGTCCAATTTTCATTGTCGTTCAGTTTATTAATTTTAATAGATTCGTTTTCCATTGTAGGTAACAAATTTCCTGTACACTGTCTGCACACTATTAAATTTACAAAAAAAAAAAAAAAAAACGTTTTACGCACTTTACACGATCGACGCACTTACTACGCGAAAGCACTTAGATTTTTTCAACGTTCGATTATATTACAAATTCCTATTTCTAAAAAAATGTTCGGCTATTGGGGCCATAACCTGTTGAATGGAATAGGTTATATCAAAATAAGACATATAAATTATAAATAAGAAAATAAGAATATATAATATAAAAATTTGTAGGTATATTAAAAGAACGTACAACGGCAACGGGTCGAGTAGCTCGACTGCCACAATAACTATATCTAACATTATACCGAATGTACATCTAATTATCCATATATATATATATATATACATTATATATACTATCAATAATATAACAATCAATTGTGTGAGTATCACCACACCCAAGAATGAATGTGTCAATCTTTGTTCCATTCTAATAGATGTATAATATGTTCCTAATCTACAGTATGTATCATATTTACTATACTAATTCTAATTATATTTTATCTAATTTGAGTACATTCTTATTTCATATAACATGTTGACAAATTTCAATGTGAATTGCATTTTATAGATTCTACTGATTCAAGACCAGTTATCGTGATAGATATACCTTCCACTTCAACAAATAACAAATATTTACAATCCAAAGGTAATATAACCTATCTTATTACTTACTTAATTTTCTGGTTAGCTATATCTCACATTATTATAGAAAAACAGAAAAAAAGGCAAAAAATGGCAGTTTTTGTTCAAATGGATAAGTTGCAGGTAATTTTAAAAATAAAGCCATGTTTTAAAGAATTTATACCACACAATAGGGTAGAATAAAATTTGTTTAATGAGATAATTTATTAATGTATTTGTATGTATTGACCTAAATATTAATTGAATTTTTGTTTTGTCTACTGTTAGATTTTAAATCAAAAACTTATAATGCAATCTGTAGTCGCTAAGCGTGTAGAGGATCATAAATTATATAAATTGCAGTGTGAAAAACTTGCATTAGAAATTAAAAAAATTAAAGAAGATATTTAATAATTTAAAATAATATAAATAGAATATGTTGGTATTAAATATAAAATATGAATAAGAAATGAGAATATATTAGTCAAATAAAAATATATTGGTATTAAACATAAAATAAAATTTGATTATATTTATATTGAAATTTATTTATATTATGTAATAATTATGTGATGAACCTTATAATTAAGTTGTTATTATTTTCATGAATATATACAATAACAGTTTTTAATTGTTTTTAACTAAAATGCCTAATAATATATGCTTGTCTTGCTACGCGTCCTAATAAGTCGTTGTTGATTTCTCCAATATTTTCACCTTCTCCGTCTTCTACTCGATTCTCTTCTTCATCACTATCTGTATCATTTTGATTGTGTTTCCGAGAGAAGTTGTAAAACAATGCACACGAAAGAATAATATTGACAGTTGTACCAGGTGCGTTAGCAAAGCCTCTTCTCAGGCAAGGAAATTTTCTTTTCCAAAAACCAAATGTTCTTTCGACTATATTTCGTGTTCTAATTTGTGATTTTTTATATTTTTGCTCTGACGGTGTTATGGGGTTCCTAAAAGGGGTAAACAAATAAGGTTTACAAGCATAACCTGTTGAAATTTAGTAACAAATAATTAATACAGAATAGAACTTAAAATATAGGGAGTATTTCATCAATTGGTCATCTAACAAAAAATAGCGTATACTATAATGTAATGTAAGCATTCAATTAGCAACAATCGCATCTTAGACAAACCTCATTGGTTACAATATTGCTCATGTGCAGGTAACATGTGACAGTTTATTTAATCAAGATTCAATAGAATTAATAATTATATTAACAATAAATGTTTTAAATGATAAAAGCTTAACTATCAAACAATTTTCATAAAATATTGCAGACTGTATATCAATAAAAATATATATATAATATATATATATACATACACCATCGCCAAGTAATAACACGTTATTATCTATTTGATTACAATTATTTTTATTATATTGTTTTTTGTTTTTTATATAGTTATTGGTTTATATTTGTTTTAATTATATTTTTTGTAAAAGGGCAGATGCCCGTTAATTCATAATATAAATAAATAAATATAAATTCTAGTGGGTGTTCATAATTTGGTTCCTTTAATTCAAAGATAGAATCAATGTACAGGCAATCTGATAAGTCGCTGCAATCAAGTCAAGTCTCTGAAGTACGGTGTACCAAAATTACTGAAGTTAAAGAAAATATAATAATCATATAATAAAAAACAATAAAAATAATGATTACGTTTGAAATAAATTAAACAAATTTAAATGTAAAAATGCACAAATAAAATAATTACCTATCTAATACACAAATAGGAGTAGAGTAAATGTGAACTAGAAGAACTCAACGTACGTTAAAAGTTAAGGTTATAAGACCTAATTCAAAACGTACGTGAAATTTACCCAAAACTGATTTCCTCCTCAATCAGTCTCCAATGTTGAAAAACAGAGGAGTGTACTCACCAGAGCTAATGGAGAAAAAAGACGCCTAAGCTTATGTCGCGAAGACTTATATAACCTCGTTCGTCATCCCTACCTAGTTTTAAGAAAAACATACTGGAAAGAATGATTTTATTAAACATATGATTGTACACCTAGAATGTTTTTTGGGTTTGGAAATTGTTTTAAATCAAAATAACAGCTGTTGGCTTAATCATTAATGTGATATACTCGCATTTGTGTATTGTACATAATCAAGTTCATTGTCTTATATATTTTATATGAAACAAGCAGGTACCATTACATTCAATATATTACAATAGCTATTGGAAAAATAAAATTATCTCTAAAAAATACGATCTAGAACAAATTTGCAATCAAAACAGATTTTTATATCGAAATTCAAAAGTTCAAAAATCTAAAATGGTTTCTAAGAAAAAAATAAGCATCATTTTCTCAAAAATACCTAAATTTTTCTTTCACTTAAAATACTAAAATTTTCTTCTAAGTATTTTTAAAATACTGAGTTAGAATTTTTGAATCTATATCAGAAAAATATGTTTATAAACTAAAGCCACAAAATTCTCTGTAAAAGTGTCTCTCTATAAAATTCATTTGTGGAAATATGATTTTAGTGGAGATATTGTGAATGTAACTATATAGGATATATATGAAAAAACTGTATACATAAAGTTTTTTTACAATCTAATTTTATACATATATACATAGGATTGATAACGTTATTGGAATAAAGTTTCAAAACGTTATTTAATGTTACGTTCCAGCTACAAATAACGTAACATCGTAACAAAATAAAATATTCTTACGTCCCAATATAAAGTTATTTATCGTAACGTTATAATTCATAACGTTAGGAAACGTAATGAATAATGAACAATATATGTAACGTTATCAATCCCTGTAGACTGTTAATAAATATACATATATGTTATTATGGACATATATTATTATAAGTATATGTATAATATACAATAATACTATATATTATATTAAACACCGTATGTACACTATATATATTACAGTTTATTCATGCGATATCTGCTACAAAGTTTTTTCCTTCAATAAATTCCACCGATAACCAAAAACTATTACCATGGTTACAATTATAGTATACCATATAATCGCCAGGTATGATATTAATAAATTATGCACAATTTCCATAAATAAATATATTAAAATAGAAATATATTGGAATGGAATAATGGATCTACGTACCCACGTAAGATACCATCAAATAAACCCAGGGAGATGACGAGGGCAAGGATTAGAGAGTATAATGATATATAAAAATATAATATACGTATTAAGTATATATATATAATACACATATAATTTACATTTTTTTCGAGCAAAACTGCAGGTTGTAATTTATAATTATAAAACGTGGTATTACGCAATATTACGTTATAACGAACGACAAAAAATTAATTAAAACAATCCTAAATCCTATTAATTATATACAAGTTGTATAATATGGATACGAATACTATCGCCCTATGTTTATCATTTTTATGAAAATTATTATTATTGTTGTATACGACTACGAACTCGTATTGCATTTAGTTAACAAAGAAACCACGCTGCAATTAGCTATATACTACAACCTGTAGTTAATAGGTAATATCCACTAATTAATTATTATATTAGAAAACGGGTTTAGGATATTTCACCGCCACAACCAAGCAATATTGTACTTTAAAAATCATTATATATTAAAATTCATATGATGCGTAGTAATATTACGTGGAAAAATATTTACAAGTAAAACAGGAGGTGTATCTAAGGGAGGGGGATGAAGGAAAATTTAGTGTTCCCTTCAAATTCTAAAAGTCATATACTTATAATATGTTATATAGACATAATTTTAAACAATTACGTGCCCACAAAAACATTCAACAGTATGTGCCCCTCCACCCATAAAATATTTCTGGATCCGTTCTTGGCGTAACTATTATATACATACATCAATATAAAAATATACCATTTTAGTTATTTTAGGTAGATAACTTAATAAATTATGTACAGTGGCGCACACGCATTTTTTACAAGGGGTGTCAGCACACTTTTACAACATACCCACCACTTATTAAATGTACCCAAATAATTTTTTTAATAAATTTTGTGACTTAAATAATCTTCATAATAGATTATTTTATTGTTTATCAACAAAATATTGGAATAATATTAGTCTACCCCCCATCATCTATTATAATAGGGGTGTCGATTGACACCCCTGTACCTCTCCGTGTGTGCCACTGATTATGTAAATATTTGTTATTTTACCTTGATATTATAATTTTAGTATTAAATATACTTGGCTGTAGCTTATATATAATATATGATACAACTGTATAAGTATAATATTCTGCATTATAGTGAATATAAAGCAGATTATACTTGTAATTACTAATTCTCGAATCTTAACCAAATAGGTACTTCTAAAAATATAAGAACATCGACGAGATTTATATGAAAGTTATAGGTATTACCAGGATGGCAATATATCTTGTATTTATTGATATGAATGAAATTATATTGTAATTAAAGAGACACAACTTGAACTTATTATGTACCTATTACAATAATCTTTTCACCATAGAATCATCAAATAATTCAGATTGGATTATTTATAATATTATAACACATCAAATTAACAATTTGATAGCATACACTGATAGATCATTATGCATAATATGTTCAGATAAACTGCAGTAAGAATATATTCATAGACTAAGTATAATACTTAAAAAATAATTATGAGGTACCTAACAATTACTTGTAAACTACAGGTTTATTATATGTGTGAAATTATAATGGTTTTGTTCTAGTTTATAATTTGTATTGTTTACATACTTGCCTATTATATATTTCCTTAAAAACTGGACAAATTTGTATTATTTTTGTAGTTTAGGTTTACAAAAATGTTTAGTAACAGTTACAAATGTTTAAATATATTTAATAATTATTACTTATTTAATGTTACTTATCATAATAATGTTTTATATTAGGTAAGTTCTTATTTACAATTTTACCCAGGCTTATTAATAATTTTAAATTGTCGAATCCACCGAAATACCGTCTAATGAACATTATAAAGCTGACCTACCTATATAATATATACCAATGTTAAGCAAGTTAATGATTTTTTTTAAACTTAGTTATGTCGCGTTAATAGTTATTTTTTTCTTAACAATTAAGTTAAGTTTAAAAAAAAAAGCCGGTCAGTAGGTTGTGGAAGCACTTCGCTCGTCGGGTGTCAGTATTGGTGGATGCACTTCGATACTGGGTAGGGTACTTTTGGTGGATGTATTGAATTTGAAAGCAATGATAAATAATTGCATTCAATAAAACGATTCTGAGCGTAGCTTCGGTGTAGTATACATAACTCATATCATTTTTTTTTGTAGGGATCGATCGAGGCTGTTATTTTTATTTTATTTTTTAGTCGTGTTATTCATCAT
>JAIPRL010008735.1:0-19532 GCA_025469235.1 Pemphigus obesinymphae | reverse complement strand
GGTCGGCCACCCTGGTCCTACACTTCCACTTAACTCTATCTCCCGCATCTTCTTCACTTACTCCCACCTTCCTCATATCACTCGCCATTACATCCCCCCATCTCTTTTTTGGTCTTCCCCTCCCCCTCTTACAAACAACATGCATTTCCCTTACTAATCTTACTGCTTCAGTCTCTTCCCTTCTTAATACATGCCCGAGCCATCTTAATCTATTCTCTCTCATTTTGTCTACTATCGAAGCTACTCCTATACTACCTCTGATATACTCATTTCTTATTTTATCCTCTCTAGTAACTTCACTCATCCAAATTAACATTCTCATCTCAGCGACACTCGTTCTCAGTTCTATCTTTCTACCTACCGCCCAACATTATATTCCATACATCATTGCAGGTCTCAAAACTGCCTTATAAAATTTACTCGAACATCCGAGATGGGAAAACTCGCCTATATCCATTTTAAGACTACTCTTAAATTTTTGACAAGTTTTATGTCGGCTGTCGACCTGACGCAACCTCAATTAGTCGACTTCTACGACAGGCATGAGGAAACCGTGGAGGTATTCTTAGTCCCCTCCACAGGGCAAAAATCTTAAATCCTGGTAATGATAGTAATTATTTTTTTATCATACTTACCAATATATACCAATGAGAACGATACTGTGTGTAATTTTTAAGGATATTAGAAGTAAAATTAATTGCAAATTACAATAATAATTATGTAAACGTGTGCATATGAAAATTAACATCGTATTAAATGTATAAGTGTTTGTACATTATATTATGGTAGATGATGACGTGTTCGTCTGCAGTAAAAACAGCTGAAATAATATATCGATATAGTTTCGATAGTACTTACAGATGTTATTTATTTACATTGAGTGGAACATTGCAATTTAAAAATCCTAATACCTAATAGTACTAGGCAGACTACAAATATATTAATACTTTTATATAAACATTTTAAAATAATAATTTTTCTTCTATTAAATAAACATTCGATGTTCAAAGTATCCATCAAAGGTTGGGAACTAGAATTAGGTAAATGAGTATCTAATATTATATTTAAATGACATAAAGCTAAGAAAACGGTTTTGCACATTTTTTAAATATTAAATATGTGTCTTTATGTACGGAGACTAGACAACCGAATTATATTCAAGTAAAAATCTAACTAAGGAAACAAATAATATTTTTAGGACATTGGGATCTGTGAAGACCGTAAAATTTCTCGTTATAAAACGTAAAATTAAAGATTAAATTTATAAATTATACGTAAGTACTGTTTATTGAAAGATATATTCGGTTCGAAAATTACACCTAGATCATAGTTTTCGTATACACGATTCAATGGATGCATGCTTGTTACTATTATAGTTTAAAAAAATGATATTTTGAGTTGAGAATAGTTAGGTATTATGTTAACTATTATGAAACAAATGATTGTAACCACGTAACCTCGTAACCCATTTGTTGAATGACAAATCCGAAAAATACTGAGATACAACTGTTTCATAAAGTATTATGTCTAACTCAGTCAACTTTTTATAGAGGATAATAGTTTATGTATCAAAGTGACTTAATAATAGAAAAAAATACAATATATTAGGCATCAGGACATAATTATATTATAGGGTAAAAAATCATTTTAGTATTAATTATATTTAAGATTTTAAGTAAGTACCTCCAACTTTTAAACTATAGTAATTTTACCAAAACACATGATTTAATTCGATGTCATTGAAAGAATAATTTGACACATTTTTGACACGTACACAAAATATTATTTGGGATGGGGGTAGCCAAAAAGTACAACTATATATAATATTTATGGAAATAATTTATATGAAAGAAGAGTAGGTACTTTAAAATATTTCTGGGAGTGGTTGAACCCTCAAATTCCCCCTCCCTGTATACGTGCCTGACCCTGCCTAAATATTGGTTTTTTTTACGGGGCTTCCACTTCATCATTTTATTAGTCAACAACTACTCATTCTAATTCGAACAGTCCAACATGATCCGAGCTCAAATAACAATTTTTAAAACGTATATAGATTCTTCATTGTTTACTCAAGGGAATGATCAACCCAAATTTTCTATTTCCGTATTTTATATTGTAATAAAGTATAAACACAGTATAAAGTTTCCAAAACTTTTAATTAAACTCCTCGTATATTTTTGATAACTCACACAAACGCAAATCCTTTCATTAAAATAATAATAAATTGCCTATATAATACTCCATAGAATCGTGTAGCGTGGATAAATGTCATTTTTAAGGAGTTATGTGTAAGCAATTATTTCGGTAATCTTTGGGTGAGCATTAATTATTTATAAATGTGTGTAATATTGTACGTCTATACATGAACGTACGCAGAAGTTAATTTAGCGGCTGAATGAACTTTACAAATTTAATTTACGGACGAAAACCGTAGTTATGATTGATACAATTTGAATATACGTACTGGCTATTGGTTAAATAAAATTAAAATGTAATATTATTATTCATTAACAAATGTACATTTCATCATTTTATATTTCAAATAATTATTCTCATATAAAATTACTAAAATATAAAATGTGCTTCGATTGATGTCAAGAGAACTTATAATCATAATTGCAAAAGTGTTATCTAAATTAAAATCGTACTCATTAAAAATAAACGAAGTAATTTAAGCAATTTTATTGTTGAAACACCAATTATAAAACACACATAAAGGAAACTATATTAGCCTATATCATTGTCATTTTACAAAATATTAACTAGTAAAGAGGTAATGCTATTTTAAAAAGTAAAGCATAGATATAGGTGATAAAATTATCATAAAACCCAAATAAGTTTGTCTCCAAAATGAAAGGTTGTCTCCATTAATTAAACATTAACTATTAGGTAGTATATAAAATATATTTTTGTTTGTTTTACTTGTAAACTAATTTTGGAACAAATATCGGGACCAGTGTTTGGAACAATGGTGTATCACCTAGATCCCTGGTCAGCTAGATCCATATGGTTATCTAGATCCCCTGTGGTTAACTAAATCCCCATGAGTCAATTAGTTCCTGTTTCAACTAAATCTCCTTGGGTCATCTAGATCTATGTTGTAATCACGGACGACGGTTTGAGAAAAATCCGTGTCAGTGGTTAAGTTACACAGATTACATGTTTTCGTGACATTGGTTCACGGTCTTAAATTCATCATTCATATAGTGTTTTCAATGTGTTTGCGTCACCGAACTGTATAAAATATATAGTACAAATATATGTATAAATAAAATGTTTATACATCAATAATAAATATTAAAATAATTATTGAAATAGGAGCATAAAAAAACATCCATAGACACTGGACATCGCTGTTTTTCTTCGCTGCACTCGCCTATGTAGCCATAATGTATTTCATCGATGTTTTTAATGGTAAACGTGTAATTTGATTCTATGTGAATATGTATTTGTTATTACTAAATTACTTATTTGTTATTAAATATGTTTATATAAATAAATATAAACCGATTAAGACTGCAAAAACTTAAACAAATTGAATTAAAATCATTCTACATCATTCATTATATAATTACAGTTAAATAAATTAAATTTGTTAAATTATTGATCGATGGATATAGCATAAAGGTATTTTTATTTAACTTTAAATGACGAATGTACTTTTTATGTTTTATATTCGTTATACTAAAAACACTTTTTTTTTTTTTTTTTGCTGCAATCTTGAACTTAACTTAATATATATTTTATTAGTTAACCAACTACAATTTACTTAAATAAATAATTTTTTTTCATTTATTTAAAGAAATTATTGGTACCTAAATAGAAACAACATAAAAACAAGTTAGAAAATCTTACCACTTACAGAAATATGGTTACCATGTCCATATATTCTACGTGTACAAACAAAGTAGGTAAGAATTTTAAATAATCGTATGAGAATAATTTTTACCATAAATGTATTTTTTAAGTATATAAAATGCACCGGAATATGGAAACGAGGAAAATATGATTGGTCTGGGTACATCGTAAAAGCAGTTGACAAGATGGAATGTCGATCCATTTATCATAATATGGGATATGTATTATGTACTATGTAAGTACTTATGTGTAAATAAAAAATCATCATAATAATATACTTGTTTTAGTTTCAAAATTTACGTCTAAGAAAAATTTATAATTTTAATTACTTTTTATGATATTTTTAAAATTGTATTTACTTGTATATTAATATTACGTAAGTATATAATATAGGAAAATGATCACATAGTTCTGTTACGTCCTGCCTAATTAAATTAGTTTACAATCTATACAATTAATTAGGTAGTCATGTTAAAACAGACAAATATAGTTTATATTATAATTAAATAATTGTTTAATAAAATATTTTTTCCGTATACCGATAATACAGATAACGAAAAAGACTTTATCAATAGTAATGTATGTGGTGGGTACTAGATTGCATTTTAGGTGCTTTAACCTGTTGGTACTGTTCTTAACTATCACTTTTATGTAGATTCATAGCAAACTTTAAACTTAACATACTTTATTTATTATAAAGTCCATTACTATACGTTATAAACTTTGATCACATTTTCTGAGTAGAAATTGGCAATTATATTGAGTAATGCGTATAATATATATAATCAATGTAATTGAATAAATAACAAAATTTAACTGGAAAAAGCAACAATAATTCCATACGTACAAAGTTAATATGAGACATGCGCGAAATGCACAATGATTTAAAATACAAATCAATCGTTTAGATTTTTTGACTGTGGTTATAAAATATAGGAAATAAATATTTTATAATATTGTCTATTTTGTCGATCGATATTAGGTCCAAAGGACAAAACTTGCGTAAATGTACATAGGGCGTAATGAACTCTTTTAGGTTTTTCGACCATCCAATAATAATTCAAGTCAAGTCGATGAGTATATTTTTAGTATTAGCTGTTGGTATAGACAATACTAATTATAATATCATTTAGTGACACCACGTACATAATAATATTATTTTTTGAAAATAGCAATACGATATTTTACACGCAATACTCGTGTTTTCTAAATTCAATGTCTGAGGTAGGTAAGTAAGTATACCTATTTGTATTGAAATATTTGCAGGAATCCAATATACGAGTATATAATAATCCTATACATTATTATATAAATTTACTTTGGCGGATAAATTGATATGCAATAGTAATATATATTATACAATACGATAAAATATAATATCTGGTCACGAAAAATAATGAATTATTCGCTAATCGTTTTCAACACTAATAATTATTATTATTATTATTATTATTATTATTAGAAGGAATATGCGTGATTCGACAACATATATTATAATATCTGCAGTTTAGCGACCGTTCCATTACGAATATAATATAATATTATATATATATACACCCATAATAGATGACGTGTATGACGTATATATGTATAGTTGTATTGATCCGTTCATGAGATTAGAATATCCAATAATCCATTGTTATATTAAGCACTAATTTTTTTTTACAATGGGCGAAAATAGATGAACGATTAGCAGCGACGAATGGATAACTGAAAAGACATCTCAGATGGATGACCCCCAGTCCTCGGTATACATAGCAATATCAAGTTCGTGTCGGTCAGTACCCTAAACCCATTAGACCTTAATCGGCCAACACGTTCAAAGAATTCAAAACAAATTTATAAACACATATTTTCAACAGAGTATAGATATATTATAATAATATGATATTAAATATTTAAAAATTAATGTTCAACATGACTTTTAAAAAACAATGTTTAATTCAACATTATAAAATGATATGAATAAAATGATTCATATTTCAATGTTTAGCGCATATAGGATACATTTTAGAGTGGACAGACCTAAATAAATTATAATACTTTTATGTTATAAACTACTAGTTTTGGCAATAATCCACTATATGAAGTTATTCTCCAGGAGGACATGTCCCTACCCTAACCCCCTAGGCACCTATGGATATTGAGTTTAAAAAAGGGAAAGGGTATCTAAAATCACGAAAAGATACCACTTCTCGGCTACCTGCAACAAAGGTTGTTTGGAATTGAGGGTTAATTGCTCGTGGAACAGTATACGATAATATATATAGGCAAGGTAAATGAAGGGAAATTTTTGAATCGTAATTACAAATTTAATAGTAGTCAAATCGTACTCGGTCTGATGTCAAAATGTTTTATACACTCCGGTATATAACATACTAAAAGCAATTTTTTTTGGTATTCTACAGATAGGACTATGTCCCTCCCATGCCCCCTAATAGGCACCTATGTTTAGAGGCTTTAAGTAAAAAGGGGGGTAGGCAAAATCGTGAGGCACTAGATTGACTTGCCCAATTATGAGCAATCCAAAATTCGGTTTTGGACTGCCCAAAAAAGTGACTTTTAATATGTTATATACCTCGTGTACAACACATTTTGCCATTGAGCCGACTTTGTTCTGACCGCCATTGAATGCGCTGCGGCGATTCAAAAAATGTCTCCTCCTCTGCCGTGCCTGTAACCGTATACCATTACTGGAGCATTTATATGTACCCTACCCACAATTCCGACTACGTTTGTACTATTGGAGTGTAGCTGGGTCGGTTAAGCGTGAGTACAAAAATTGTTAAATAAGTGATGGTCAGAGGTTCGAATCCAATCACTAGAATTAAGATTTATTGCAAAAATTTTTTTTTTTTGGGGGGGGAGAGTTTTAGGTGAACGATTCAATGTTGCATTGAAACTTTCCATGCAATTTTATATGAACATTAAAAAATTTTTCAAATAAGGGTTGACTGAAAGGTTTAGCAACATTCGATCAAACCAAATTTAATATTTATTTAATGTTAAACATTACATTTAAAGGTTGCATATAAGGTTTAATAAATGTTTAAATGTTTATTGGGTAGGTAATATATGAATCGAAATATTACGTACATCGCGTATACAAAAATTTAATTTTGAAGATGGATATTGCCTATAAAATCATGGCTAAGTATATAGTTATGAGTTATGACTTATGTGCAGGGCTCGAAAGTTAATACACTAAAAAAGTACATTTTTAGCACTTTAATATGCACTTACAAACACCAAAATATGCGGTATAAATAGCACTAAAAATGATAAAACATGCAAAATAAAATTGTTTTAGACAATAAAAAATTAAAATTGATGTCATTACATAAAATATGCAAGAAATATAACGAGTAATTGTAATTTTATTAGATACTTTTAAATAGTGATTTGCCCATAATTACAGATACGTATATACTATATATACGTAATTTGGACAGTATTGAGGGGCCACAACACCCACGTAAAATCGACTTAAAGTGGGATAAAACTGTAAGACTTTGAAAAGTCTGATTTCAATAATTCTGAAAACCATTTTGAATTTGTCAGTTATCTTCTAGGAATCATTTAAGGCGTATTTTTATTTTTATTTTTTTTTTTTGTTATTTATCATTAAAAATTACAATTTTCAAACTGTGATTATATTTCAGTCTGTACTAATAAAGAAAAATGCCTTTATTAATCCCCAAAACAGACAGGCCAAAAAATTCAAATCTGTTTTCAGATTTTAAATCCGACTTCAAAATTCCCCAATTTTATCCCATTTATTGGTATTTTAGGCAGAAATATAGAGATTACACAACAATAAAAAGTGGGATACGGGTACAGGGCAATTTTTAGATATATTTTATAATGTACTTAAATAATTCTAAATCGTTAGATTTTTATTTTTCCTAAAATGTCTTCAAAATTGTCTAGAGAGAACCCCTTAAATATCGAAAGTGTAAAGTTCGATTTTTAGCATTTACTAAAGTAATTTTATCAGTATTATAAGATATACTATACCGCCACCTGTTGATTAAAATTTAAAATTCTAAAAGTTTTAACTAATATCAAATACGATAAAATATAATAATATATATATACGTTATACATAATACTAGCTACGACGTAAATTGCCGGGTTTATGAACAAAATAATAGTACCCCAGCCTTAATTTTGGTAACTATATGAAGAACAAGTATGATCTAATTGTCTGGGCTCTAGAGTTCAAATTATTATGCATTGATCAATTATCCGACTATATTATAATATGTTCTGTAATATTATAATAGCTATAAAATTGATGAATTTATAAATGAATGAATAAATTACTAGCTATGATTCACTATATTTACAGTATATTCTATATTAAAATTTGAGTTACATATTAGAATAATATTATACTATTGAGTATATATTAAAGAATTTACGTGAAAATTAACAGCACCTATTTAATATTTAAATACTAGTCATCTAAGTATATGTAATTATTTATAGGAAATATTATAATATGTTTTATTGAATTGAGGATCTAATATTGTCAAGTGGGATTTAAATGATTCAGTACAAAATGTTCAGTAGATCTGAATTTGGCAACCTAATAAATGTATCCTTATTAATTATTAAACAGTATCAATTATTAATTGGCATTTATAATTACTATTTAATTTATTACTATTGTAAAAAAAAATCGTTATTATGAAAATGTATACATATAATACAAGATATAACTTTTCATACTAATATTGACGTCGTACATAGAACCTATTTATACTAACAATATAGTACAATATAAACCTACTGTATATAAAATATTACCCTTATGTAGAACCTTCTCGTATTCTAACAAAAGTAATATTTAACATTAGATGGGGCTCTTTTATTAGAAATAAGTAATAACCCACTCTTGATATCTATACAAAAAATAATAATAAAAATAAAAGTAGAAATACCTAATAATTCTAACAAATACAAATAAAATGTATTAGTTATTGAATTTTCGTTAGATAAAACCTTTTACTTCTGACTTCTGAGTAACTCATTTAGTAATGTGTTTAATAATTAAGTTATATTTTTTGATACGAAAATGTTCATTTATTATATATTAATTCTTAAAATTATAATTCTTATATAGAACCCCTTAGTTATATCCTGATATCCTGATAGGACGTCGTACGTGTAGGTACATTTTACTGTATAGTTTTTTTATATTACTGTTGAAAAATTAAAAAAAAAAATGTATGAATAGAAAAACATGTAATGTTAAAAAGTTATTTATTCATGCTTAATGATCACATTTTTTTTATACGATTTAAAATATTTTACAAAAATATTCTAAAAATATCAAAATTAAGTGCATTTAATGCTAAACATTTCGACTAGTTTAAATTCTAATGAACTATAAGTATATATATGGAATACCTAAGTATTATTTACAATAATAATGCACGGACCACGGAACCCCCCTTCCCCTTTAACAACAGTCCTTTGTCTGTCAACTAGCGATTTTGTCCCTAAAGATAATAAAATATTTTGTGGTTATACAAATTATTAGTTTTCAATATTTTTTAGATCCCCCCCCTCACCATCTAAAAAATTTTAAAATACGCCACTGAACTAATGTTCACATCAGTAGCGTCATTTCAATTTTTGATAGACTATACAGCAAAAACTTACCAATACGTCGACTTATAAAAAGTTTCCGAATAGTGATAAATTGTGTTGTTCTGAACTCAGGAAAATCCCAAATATTAAATATTAAGTAATAATTGATAGGTTATAATTTTTAAATTAGGTACTATAGGTAGGTATTATTAGTGGAGTAGCCAGGATTTGTAAATGGGAGGGGCTGGTTATGTTAAGAGGTCCTTTTTTTACGAGAAAAAATTTTAATCCATTCCCAAATTATACTCCTTTATTTACGTATTATACATCTTCAATTATAATACGTATTATTCAAGCAATAATAAGTACAAATAATTTGGTCTATCGTCCCATCGATATTTATTATTACATATTTTAATTTTGAAAGCATAAGATGATTCTGAACGAAATTCAACAGTGAAAGTAATATTGTTTTAAATTAAAAATTGTTTTGTTACAAATTTTATTTACGCTTAAGTAAACTACTAAACGAAAAAAATCTATAGCCAATAACTCCTACTTGACTCTGTCTACCAAAAAAAAGTGTATACTGTGTACAGTGTACATATAGGTACAAAAAATATTAAAGCATTAATTTATTTTTATAAACTTTTAGAACATGGTAAAAAAAAATTTGAAATTTTCATCACGTTAATATTGCTTTAAAATTAATATTTAGTGTAAATATAAAGTTTGTGGCTAAATTATTTTCAGAATTATAAAAATTGTTGGTGATTTTAAGCCTTTTAGAGCACCCCGTATTTTTGTGTTTTTGACCAATAAGCAGAAGATTAGTTTACGTACATCATCCTGTTGTCCGACCACTAATTTCATTATAGATATGTATGAATTTATAAGCCTGTTTTCTAGATTATTGTCGTATACGGCAACACAAAACAATGTAACATACTCTAATGTTTGAAATACGTAATAAATTATAATAATAAATTGCCCTTAAAATACACGACTGTTATACCTTTTTTATAACCTAGATCAGCAAAGGATATGGTCTCTCAAATGCCTAAATAATATTTGAAGAACCTTTAGCTAAGGCAATGTAGTACCAAGTTAAAACTAAGTCCTTAGGAGCAGACTGTTACGATTATTTCAAGAATACGCCTTAAGGTCAATATTGACTGACAGGTATCAAAGTAATTATTAAGCACAAACATACGTCCAAAAGTTCGTACGCTACCAGAATAAGGTAAAAACGCTGTTAAATTTAGTACAAAAAACTTCAATAAAATCGTAGTATAAAATACAAAGATGCGCATACAATTTCTCAACTCATTTCAGAGGTATCTTGCAGGTACCTCCTCGTGAGCGAAATTCATTTTTATAAAATACATTTTATAATTTAATCAACCAGATTAAAATTATAAAAGTACAAAGACAACAAAGACATAAAAGTATAAAAAACAAATTTTAGAAAGCTTTAAGTACCTGAAAATTCCTACTCGAAAATTGAAATTAATTGTGTACATATACAAAAAAAAAAATTACATCATTGTAAAACCATAATATACTCAAAATCTAAAATAAAAAAAATACGGCCCATGCTAGAGGCCATGGCTCCCTGGCCCAATCCCTAGCTATACCACTGAGTATTATATTTATTTACTAAAGATGTTTGAATATTTTTGTCCTTTTCGCAGCATCGAAAGGATTGCTTAGCGCTCCAAAATGCTTTACTTTAAGTTTTTTGCCATTGAGTACTTGCCGTTTGTATTGTAAATTATAGTCATTATATTGAAAACACTACCACAATTTACACACTCCAATTTAATTATTTTTCTTTTATATTTATCTGACATTTTTTGATAATATAAAGATTGGTACGTAATTGGTATTCAATATAATATAAATTATAAAACAAAAACCAAATAAAATAAAATAAATACAAATAAAGGAAAATTATTTTGGGAATTAGGAGTAAACCAAAAGTTTATGTAATAAGTAATAATAATAATAATAATAATAATAATATGTATAAGATACTGCCGAATGTCGACCATAGATAAAAGAATATTGTGCCGACTGAAATCGTATAAACTGTAAAGTCGACAGAGCAAGGTGTATATTATATTATATTATTAATTATTATTGATTGCTAATATCCGATTTTAGATTTGTGTTACAATAAAGTATACACAAATATGTCGAGTGTCGACCGTATTAATACAATAGTGAACTCGCTGCCTATCTATATTGTAATAATATATTGACGATTTATGTGTTCGTGCCGATTTGGCTAGTCAATAATTTTTAATTTTAATTTTTGAAAACGTCAATAACAAAAACAAGGGACAATTAAAATTTTTATAATTTGCCGACTTGATATTGAGTTAAACTTTAGACAGGAGCAACCCCTCCCCCAAATGACGCCACTAGTGTACATTATAGCTATTTGGATAATGTGCACATTACAATACCTTTATATTATATAATAATATCAAATACCTATGTATTTCTATCTACCATAAGTACATACATTTTTAAACTGTTGTCTGTATAAGGTTAAAAAAAGCCAATATCGGACTTATAGCAGTGGCGTACGCAGAATTTTTCAATGGGGAGGGCTTGAAAATAAATCGGTAGACACAAGATTAGGCATGAATAAGAATAAGCCCCTTAGCCTCCCCTCTGCGTACGCCCCTGACTTATAGTCATAACATATATATTATTTAACACGTTAAAAACTTGAATGTGACCATAAAACAGTGGTAGCTTTATGGGAATAAGGGGGCCATGGCCCCCTTCAAATTCCTAAAAAAAATTTTTTGTATTGAAGACCTATTTTTTTGTTTATTTTCGTGAGACACACACGCCTTCCCACTATAAATCACATAAATAGTAACTTAAATAACCTATAATAACCAAAAAAAAGTCGTCATCTCAATTTTGGCCCCTCCCCAAAATTAAATTCTAGCTTGCCTCTCAAGTATTGATATTTGTGGTATCGTTCTATCAAATTTATCCACAAGTCTTAATAATCTCAACTTTTTTTTAACCTTATAGATAACAGTTTAAATTTTTTTATATATTAATGGTAGATTTAAGTATAGATACATATTTGTTATTATTATATCTATAAAAGTATAGTATTGTGCATATTAGCTAATATCGGACTTTAGTCGTAACATATATAATATATTATACATACTTTATTAATTGATCATAATTAAGTGTAAATTATAAGAGTTGCACTTTCTAGTAATATAAATATATATGGTATAGGTAAATATAATATACTATTTTATGATAACCTACTTACCTACTATAATATCTATTATACCCTTTAATATAAAGTATGCCTGTATATGTAAGCCTTAATAATATAATAATAATCTATGTAAATTGTACGTATACATCTCCAAACTTATCTTAAATATGGGTGTATTTTTTTTTAAATTTGAAATGTGCATGTGCAGTAGCAAACGTGATAAAGAAAATATATCCTTGTATTTCCCATTTATTGTAAAACAAAAAATGCAATTAAAATATTGATATATTATACATAGAGATTAATGTATGTGTCAATTATTATTGATTAGTCATGGTAGACAAATTTTAGATTTTTTTTTTTTTTTTTTTTTTTGTCGTCAGATATTCTTAAATGAGATTAGGTATTTATCCGAACCAACCAAATGCACTGAAGTGTCATTAATCATAAACCATAGCTATTACAATTATATATTTATACAAGAACCCTATGCGCATCGAATATTGAAATGTTCGCGTGTCCTCCTACTCAAGTTCAACAACCGTCTCGAATCAAAATATGGTGATGACTGCAGGTTCGCACCATTGTTGGAAGTTGATTGGTACGCCTATAATTCATTGTTTAATGATAAATAATGATAAAAAAAAAAAAAACCGTTGTAAAATACATCGAAAGATCTATTATATGAGTCTTCGGTTATCGATATATAAGTCTTCGTGCAATTTTCATTCGCGGTCAGTATTCGTCGAGAAGTCTGTATATTAATACACAACATCTGTAGTCATACCACCGTAGTCAACATGCAGATGATCCAAGTAAGCAGCTAATATAAGTATACTATATAATGGACCTATCAGGATGAAATGTATCTAAATTTAATTTTTCAAAATCTATTTTTTTTTTTTATATATATATATACACACAAGTCAAATGATTATCAATTTTAAAAACGCATATTTTAATTTTTAAACTAAACACGACATTCGTAAGTCCATTAACAAAGAAAATGAAAAGGTTGTCAATCGTAAAAAACAAAAACTATTACCGATTAAATTTTAATTTGGTAAATTTCAAAATACCACGATAGAACCTATATGAACTATAGCTATATCATGTGCCTACATTGAATAAAATAAAATTATAAATTATATAATAAAAAAGTTACAGTAATTTTCAAATTTTAAAAATAAAAAGAAAGTGTTGATTATGAACTGAATATTTAGAAAATTGTTTGATCTCAGGTATCTTCTATTCTATTGGTGATTATATCCGGCATCCTTTGTAGCAGTGGATCGCAACAAGGACTATCCAGTACACAAGCTGGACAGACTTTGCAAATTCAGCCAATCGTACGAAAATACAATAAACATACTACAACTGAAAGTAAGTCTAAATAAAAAAAATTAAAAAAAATAAACTAAAAAGAAAATATGAATATTAAATATGTATAATATTATAAAATGTTTTGATCTTTCATTATATCTCGCATATACTTTTAATACAAAATAAATTATAAAATATCTCTATTCAATCGATTATTAACTTTAATTAATTAACTTTAAATTAGGTATATATACTATGTGTCCAGTGCCGGATCTAGGGGGGAGCGAACCGGGGCACTTGCCCCGGGCGCCATTATGATGGGGCGCAAAATGTAAAAATATTTAAACTTTTCGTCCCGTTTTTCATCCCATTGATCACTTAATTTTTAATAGGAATTGACGAATAACCTTTTTTTTGCTTATTAAAATTTAAAAAGGGGCGCTACAATTCTTTTTTGCCCCGGGCGACAAATTCTCTATATCCAGCACTGTATGTGTCTATAGTAAGTCGTATTTTAGTATTTATTAGGTATTTAAATTTATTGCAATATAATATATCTACTTCTTGGAGTGTATTTTTAGTATTTTTAGGATATTTTTACATTTTACTGGTTTGAAATTAATTTAATAGAATAAAAACTTAGAAAAAAAGTCACAACGTTTTTTATAGAGTAATAAAAATGACTTGGAAGAATATATATCTGTATGGCTGTATATATATTATGTAGTACCTAATTGTATATTATACTATATAATAATTATAAATAATAACAATCTATTTTTAGAATTTCAAGCGTCATTTTTCTCTGAAATATCAAGTTTTCAAGTTTTTTTTTTAATTTTTGTAATTTGATTTTTCCTATTAAAAATCAATCAGTAAATGATTTGAAATATTAGTTAAGTCAAGTACATACCTACTCAAATTTTTTCAGTACTCGACTCGACTCGAGAAATCGTTTCAGTCGAATTCTCGCTCAATTCAAAAATTAAGATTAGGTACTGGTTTGTGGGTCTTAAGTTTTAATCACCAGTGCATATTTTAATTTGATTAATAAAAATAAATAAAATGTTGTATTTATAGGTATGTATAATAATTAATATTTAATGTAATAATAATAAGTTATCAATAATCGCAGTCGATGCAAAAAAAAAAAAAGATTGTTATCCATTTATGTTCACAATAGTTTTGAAATGGTCACCTAAAGTACAACGTTATAGTTTCGGTTCTCGGTTTAACAATATAAATATGTAAAAACTGCTGGTATAACCAGTTTCAAGCCTGATTTTTAAGTCAGGTTTTACGTTTATTCAAAAAAAAAGTCATGAATAAGGTACCTCTATTTATTTCAGTAAGTACATAATTTCCACGAAAAAGGTCGTAAGTTTAGGATATCTAAAAAAGCCTTGAATTATGTTTTTATTTTTTGAAAAGTGAAAACAATAAATATTATGGTTTCCTAAATTCTAGAATTACCCACATATATTTGAACATTTATTTCATTAGCCATGAAAAGTTAGAAAAAGTGAGATATGACCTTTTCGTTGGGGCAGTCATTATTATCGTTTCTATAGTATCATGGGTGATACGGTGTACATGAGAATTTTGAACATAACTTTAGATATCAAACAGCTGGTACAGTGTTACACCACATTTTATTATCAGTGGAAGTGACACTTCTGTATTGTTCTGTGTCTAAAGTAGACTTTAGTACTTTACTATGAATTCAGATCAGTTTTCAGAATTCTTATCACACCACTAGATCGATCGATAAGTTAGAAGTATAAAACGTCTACATTTGTATATTACGTGTAACGTGTGTGAATGTGTGATAGAGAGAAATAGACAATCTCCGATTCCAATCCCCTTAAGAGGATGTCCAGGGGGCGAAACTGATGGGTGGCAGGGAGGCAACTTGCTCCCCTAAAGATATCTCAGTCAGCCAAATCGATTGTCAGTTGTCTAAACTTTAAATTATAAAATAGGTCGACCAAATTTTAAAGGTGGGACCTTTTCTTTTTGCATATTACAAAAAAAAAAAATCAATACAGTCGACTTAATTAACCTCACTGCCCCCTAAAAACATAACATCGCTACGCCTCTAAGGATGCCACACTACTGAAAATCCAACAATTTAATAAAAAACTCTGTCAGTACCTTTTTAATTATTGTATGATCTCGATATTTGTTAAAAATAACATGTATACGCGAACATAAAACACCGGAGTTACAGTGACGTAATTTCATGTTTTACTATACGGGGGCAAAATGACCGGGCCCTCTTTACAAATAATATATGTTTATTCCTTGTAAATAAGCGAAGAGAAAAAAACAAATGTCAAAAACTTTTTTCCGTATTTCGGCCTACGAATCTATAGTTTTTCCAAATTAAATGCTGACGAAATATTACCTTGAAAACGTAAATAAACAAAAAAAAGACCATTAACATATTTCTGTATTTTGCGAACAAAACTATACTAATTATTCCCAACGATTGGCCCTTTAAAAATTAAACGGTGACAATTGCTCCATTTGCCCTCCCCCCCCCCTAAATTACGCCACTGGACTACATGCCTACATTCAAAATAAAACATCAAATTTTGTTACTGCATAGAACTATACGAGAGAACCTAATGTCCTAATCTATGGCGTAGTGTTTTTATTTTTTTCATAACTCGTCTCAATTTTGTATTAATGATGTCTAAATAAAAAAACATAAAACCATGAAATTTTAACAGTTAATTACTTATCCTAAAATAATTTTATAAAAAAAAACAAATAAAAACGGTACATCACAGATTTAGTTTTCCTTTGTGGGATATAAAAATTCGGTTATTTCATTTTGATTGTAGTCCCGATGTTTTATGTTCGCGTAAAACATTTTAGTATCTTATTTTAGATGTGTGACATCCTCTGAATAATATATTATATTTTACCGTAGGTAATAAAGAATCTATGTATATAGTTACTTAATTAATGTTATATTAAAAATAATAACAATAATAATAATAAAAATCATTCAGAAAATTATTTTGGATTATTTTAAGAACCTTGTACAACCGCAGGCTCGACGACGGGCACGCGAAAAGACAAGCCGGATAACGGGGATGCGCAGGACTACGTGGTGCCCATAGGCGGCGCGACGTCCGGTCCCGGATATCCGTATCCTTATCCGTACCCGGCGGCAGCGTATCCGACGCCAGCGTACCCGGCGGCAGCGTATCCGGCGCCAGCGTACCCGGCGTACGCGTATCAACCGTACCGTCCTCTGCAGCAGCAGCAGCAGCAGCAGTACCCCGCACCGGCGTACGAACAGTTGCAATACCCGGCGGCCGCCGTCGACGGGATACCGGGACCGCCATACTACGCGCCGTACAGCTATTACCCCGCGGCGTCACCGTCGCCGTACTATCCCGGAGCACCGTCGCCGTACTATCCCGGAGCACCGTTGCCGTATCCCCAGCCGCCGGCGGCGGCGTACCCGGCAGCGTCACAGCAACTGTACGAACAGTCTACCGTAGTGGACGCGTACCGCTCGCCACTGCCGCCGCAGTACCTGCAGAACCAACTACAGCTGCAAGCCGAACAGTCGCCCCCGTTCTTCAGACAGCCCGGCGCCGCGCCGTACTATAATAATAATGGGGCCCAAGCGTCGTATTCGCCGCACTTCAGAGCTCACGCGTACAACAGACTGACGTCGGTGCTGCAGGTGACGCCACAGCCGTCGACGTTCCTCCAGCAACGGGACGCCGCCGCAGGCACAAACACCGCAGCCAATAACGGTGTCGAAGCCGGGCAGTACGAACAGCAGCAATCGTCCGGTACGCTCGACGGTAACCAGTTTCATTTCTAATGTCGCGGACTGCCTCGAAAAAAAAAAATAAACAAAAAACGTTCTAGTATTCTATATTTAGTGACTGTAGAACTGTCATAATGATTTTCCTATAATTCCTTTGATAATTATTGTTATATATGCACGACCGACAATCAAGAATTATTTTTATTTTACTTTTTTTTTTTTTTTTTTGCACGAAACGTATTTTAGCCGAAAATTAATTAGCCAGTAAATATATTAGTTAAAAATACCTACCTTTTTAATTAATTTCTTTAAAATACGTTTAGGATGAAATGTTTTCTGCCATTTTATCTTTGTAGTAAATACGGTTTGGACAAAACATTTTCCTTTTAATATATTTTTCGGTTTAAATACGGTTCGGACAAAATATTTTCGACTATTTTATGCACTACCTCCTCCACCGTTTAAACAACAAAAATACGTCAAAAACGTGTGTTTTTTTCACAAAATATTTATAAGCTTTATAATATTTATGTATTATAGTCATAATATTTGAATAAAAAATAGTTTCATCCCCTCCCTCTCTTCCGGGTACCTATAAGATGCACATATTATATTAAGTACTCGTAGGTACCACCTACCTATACTGCCTATCTACATTTAATAAATACTTTTTGGGCCGCACAAAACAGTTTTATATCCAATTTACCATCAAATTGGTCATAATAAATTGATTTATATTCGCGTTTTATCATATTATGGTCATGAGTTAAAATATTATAATAAATCTATATTATACGTCATATACTAATTTATAAAATATATGTAAAACCCAAAAGTAAAAATTGATATTATTACGTGCACCTACATACAGTTTTATTTTATAGCTTTGCTTTACGATTATAATATTATAATATATAGGTACCTAAAAATATTATGTAATTACAACAATATTATTGTGTTTAAGTTTTTTTATTTATATTTTTCAAATCAAATATAAAAATATTGTTTATTCAGTAAACATACACACACACACACACACACATATATATATATATATATATATTATAATACTTATATATTATATATTATATATATTATATACTTGCGTTTTTCTGGTTTTATTAACTATATACTCGTCCCACACAGCATGGATATATTTATTGAATGTTTAATAAATATTTAAAAGAAAATAGCAAAAGTTTAATAAATATTAATTAATTTCCATTTATAGAAGATTGTTAAATATGCATACAATGTTGTATAAATATATTTTGAATCAAAAATATTTATTTGTACAATATTAAAAAATAATAATAGTACGAAAATTAAAAATAGGTAGGTAGATAGTAAAGAATAATTTTTAAAAAAACCGGTCAGTAGGGGGTGGAAGCTCTTCGCTCGTCGGGTATCAGTATGGGTGGATGCACTTCGCTACTGGGCAGGATACTCTTGATGGATGTATTGCATTTGAAAGCAATGATAAATTATTGCATTCAATAAAACGATTCTGAGCGTAGCTTCGGTGTAGTAAACTCTTAATATTAATTATATACCTACTCAGTGGTACATACTTACCTATGTTTAACATTACATTGAAGATCAAATGTAGAAATAAATATGATTTAGTGTGACCTTATGCATATTTTAAAATGTAATATGATATATTTATAATAGCTCAGTTTCATGTAGGTACAG
>JAIPRL010008734.1:0-19540 GCA_025469235.1 Pemphigus obesinymphae | reverse complement strand
TAATAATAGTTAATTTTTAATTTTATTTAATTTAAGTTGTATAGTTTATATATATCTCATTAATCTATGTAAAAAATTGCCTGTTGGGGCGTAAATAAATAAATAAATAAATAAATAAATAAATAAATAAAGAATTCAAACTTCCACTTGTCCTTATTAATGTCACAGTTGAATGTCGACTCTGATATCTATATAGTTTTTAAAACTGAAATGAAGTGAATAGTGCGTATATTTTTGATTTGTACAAAATAATAAAAGTTAAAAATATACTATGTTCTACTTATATTTTTCTGATATATATTTAATCTTAGGTATTTTTTTTCATTGTCCATTGACAATAGTTCTTGAATAATAATAGTATCAAAAAATCAAATATATAAATGCACATTTATTATAATATAATATAGCATATACATATATGCATAATACATGCATAATGTACATTATATATATACGCGCAAATTTTTCGAGTTTTTATACATTTTAAAAAATAATTACTTTACCTATATAATTAACGTTAAATTTAAAGAAGTTTAATTTGTATTAACACAACGGCGTCTTTTTATTATAAAATATCTTATTACAATTTTAAACGACAAAAAAATTAAATAATAATAAAAGATAATAAAATTATTTATATCAATAAATTATCGTAGTAACGAAATAGCAGGACGGTCAGACGATCGAATGAACGGACATAAACAGACGAAACACACATTATAAAGGTTTCAACAACATAATAAATAAATATAAATAAAAATATGTATGGATATAAAAGTACCTATAATTTTCAAAAATATATTATTGTATATTTAAAATTATAGCTTATAATATAAAAATAATAAAAACTGATTCTCCTAGCAAGTCGGAACTATATTATACTATAACACGCTAGATCATATTATCATATGTGAACCGTATGATAGGTTCATTGTGTTATCATTTTCGATGATAATATCCATTTATATACGTGTATTTGTATGGACTAAATGTTTTGAAATTGAATATTATAATTATTGATTATTTATAAGACGGCACACGCATGAATACATTTTTATAAAAAAAAAAAATAATAATCTAATTTTCAATAAAATGTTCAAGTGCCTAGTGCCTATATATAGTATACAATATACATTTTACAGTGTTATTACTGTTATAACTGACGGCTAACATAAAATTAGAATTTCTTATCATTGATATTATTTCATATTTGACGTAAGTACGAAAGACAATCGTACAATCGTATTGCAGATATCATACTAAATATCTACATAATTTATTTATTATTTTTCGAGTATAATAATATATACGTATATATTATATAAGCCACATTCAAATAAGTTTGAATATAATATGTATACCTATTTCCTACACAATCTTCCTATCCTCAGTATATAAGTGGTATCATTGACGTAACTATAGTGGGGCTTACAGGAGCTTAGTCTTCCTAGAACTGATTTAATCCCTTCCGAAATCTACTTAAACTATGCGTTTAATTGAAAATGGTGGCAACTCAACCCCCGCCCTTCCAAAAAAAAAAAAAAAAAAAAGTAGGTATTAAAATAAACGATGTCCGAAGAAAATTTGTTCATAATATAATATATTAAATGGGTATTTATGTTAATACATATCCAATAATATAATATTATAATCATACGAATACTTTATACTTGTAAAAATAATCCAATAGTATAATTTAGATTCGTCTGCAATGCTATGATTTCGTGGTTTGAACGAAACAAATAGGTATAACTGTTTTTACTCATTATAATATATTATTGTCTGTCTTGTTTGCTGTAGTGATAACTGTAATAGTTGGATTATAGTATTACGCAATTGTTATAATAATATAATAACTTACAAACATTTGAAAACGTTTCGTGGAGGTATTAAGTGCAATAATTACTGTGGACGCGCAGTCGACAACAAACTGTGAGTAGATATATAATATGATAACGATAATATTATTGTATACGTCATATGACATTTCAAGAGGATAAACCATAACGAAATTGAGATATTTTCGTCCGGTTCAACGATTCTTACGAAAGTGAAAATGTGTAGGTATCAATTGTGCGAATAGCGGATTTGTAAAAATAATAATATAATATAATTGATCGAATAAATTACCGTTTTCGGGACGTTTTTATGTTCCCGGTGAATATAAAATAATACGAGGAGGTATATAATAATTAATAAACAATATACCCGTCGACGGCGAAAAATAAAAATACAGAAAAAAGTTCGGTCAATAGGGGATGAAAATATTTCGCTCGTCGGTTGTCGCAGTAAACAGGACACAGGATACGCTCGGTGGTTGTATTGCATCTGAAAGCGATGATAAATCATTGCATTCAATAAAATGGTTCTGAGCCTAATTCGATATATATAATAATATTTAATATATATTTTTTTTTATTAATAAAAAACGACTTTTGTCCTTTATATAATCAATTGAAAAGAAATCAGTTACCATAACAAGTACCTATTTATTTGTTATTACCTATTTCCCCTTTATTTATAAAATACTGCATACACCGTATAAAAGGTAGTTTTTCCTTACGTTTATGAGGAAACTACTGCAGAAAAAATCTAAAAATGACCTCTTCAACGTACCTATAATAACTGTAGAGTGATTTCCCATCAAAATACCACCTCTTTACCCCAAGACAACTGTTTCTACCCGAAAATTTGCTCACAGATAAACAAAAAGAAAATAATAATAATCATAAACATCGTTGTAAAATCAATAGGTTTTTCGCCACACTGAACCAAATATATCTGTGATTTCAATAAAAGTGTAGATTAATTTAATAATATAGTTGTTAATACACGTCCGATAAAATGTTTGTTGATGTAACAATATCTTTTATCAATGTCTCGGGTAAAATTGTCCAATTGAGTACAAATTTATTGAGTAGATATTTTGTTAATCAAAATATAGTCAATTTAAACAGAATATTTTTTCAGTCTAATAACGTATTATGTTATTATTATAATAATAAAGTCATCTGTATTAATTTTACAAATTATTTCTATGAAACTATAACTTATATATTTCGTGAAATTTACAAAATGAATTCGTTATTGTAAACGCATTTTTTTTTTTATTTATTAATTTAACAATATATACATTGAAAATCGTATTATTTCAACAAATATTCGTTTGTTACAAATTTGATCATTGCGTATCGTTAATTCTACCATAATGATATGTTTGGTTCGGTGTATATAGGTACCTATACGCTTCGAGTCTAAAATTAAACTTTATAGCCAAGTGACTTATATACCAAAGGATACCTAAATATATATATATATATATATTATTTTTTCGGTAGAGTGTGAAAAATCGTCGTCACGTGGTCGGAGCATCGTGTGTTCTTTTCGCCGGCGTTTTAAACCGATAAGCGAATTTGTTTTATAAACCCCTGCAACGGGCGTATACAGATCTGCTGTCGACCGCCGGCATGTGCTCGATGCGTTTGTAGAGCGCACCTACTACCAGGTCATTAACACGCCGTGTAATCGGCCCACGAACTTAATTAGTCCTGTACAGCCGCAGGGTGGTCCATCACGGGTGAATTCGTCCGCTCCGGTATAGCTCCTTATTCTTGTTTTTTTATTTATTTATTTATTTTTTTTTTTTTTACGAATTATCGTTTTCGGCTTGTGTAAAGTGTGTAAAATTTTAAAATAATAATATTATGGTTGTCGTTAATTGGGGTGTCGCACTATCCAGCCACAGCCAGCCGGCCGACCGACCGACCGAGGAATCGCGCGAGGATTGGGCGGCAGACGGTATACAAGCCGATTTGTAATCTGTCATTTTTCCGTGCACGAAAAAATCCGACCGCCTGCCGTAGTCATTCCCGGCCGCGCTCTCGACGGTGATTTATATAGTCTTGTGTTGGCTATTACAAACACCCCTCCCCTCCCCCCGTAACGGTATCGCGAGTCTCGAGCGCACGCCGAACCAAATACATAGGCGATTTCAATAGAAATATAGATTAATTTAATAATATGGTTGTTAATAATATACGTCCGACAAAATGTCCGTTGATTTAGGAATAAAACATATTTGTTAATATTTAACGGTAAAATAACAAAACGTAATATTGATTTAACAATATCTGTTATCAACGTCTCGGGTAAAATTATTGTCCAATTGGAATAATATGAATTTATTTGAATTAACGAGTAGTATTTTGTTAATTCAATTATACATATTTCGTGTTCATTTCTTTCTTTCTTCTTCGTAGAACAAACGCCCCCCCCCCCCCATTCGTTAATCAAAATAATCAATTTAAACAGAAAATTTTTTTCAATTTAATAACATATTTTATTATAATAATAAAAAATCTGTATTAATTTTAGTTCTTACAAATTATTTTTATTAAATTACAACTAATATATATTTTGTGAAATTTACAAACTGAATTTGTTATTGTAAACACATTTTTTATTAATTTAATAATATATAGAAAAAAAAAAATATATATATATATATATATAAAAATTTTATTATTTCAACAAATATTCGTTTGTTAATATTTGATTATTGCATATTGTTAATTCCACCAATGATATTTGGTTCAGTGCAGCGGAAAAAAAAATGGACTATTCAATCGTTAATTTTGTTAAGTCGCTCGGACAACCGACGTGTGAACAATCGTCGCGACGTAGTCCTACGACGTTACGTTTATTTTATAGTGTCCATGATTTTTTTTTTCTTTTTTTAGAATCGTATTAATACGATATGCGATGGATGTATTGAATATACGAATTGGACATAATAAAATCTTAACTGTATATTGTATAATACACGTTCACTATTCGCATCTAAATAATATGCTATCTATAAATAAACAGTGCGTTGGTTAGTAACGTAACGGAATTTACTCGTCACTGTAACGTATAGTTACTTTATAGTAAAGTACTTTTTTAGTAAAGTTATTTTAACTTCGTTGTTCATTTTTTATAGTAACGTAATATTTGCGTTACATATAAAAAATAAAATTCATTATAATATAAATTCGTCTAAAAATAACGATGGCAAGCGTAGGTTGTATACGATAGCAGATGTCTTAAGAGGACGTCGTACACCCAATATTTAAGGCGGTTTTATGTAGGCAATTTTTATGAAATTTTAAGAAAAATAAAAATTCAACAATTTAAATATATTTCAATATGTGTAAAAAGTAATTTAAAAATAGTCTCGTGTCAATACCATTTTTTATTGTTGTGTAAGTACGAGATATTTGTTAATTAAACATGTTTACGCATTTTTCATTTTTAACAGCTCGAGAATATCGTAGAAAGACGAAATAAAAAATAAATTATTAAACAACGAAATTATCTAGCGACCTACGTATCTGATTTTCGATATGTGCATTTTTACACGTTTTATAGTGAGTGGCTAAAAAATCAATTCCATTGACTTTTTTCAATAACCATAAATCTTGAAAAAAAAAAATAATGTATCGAAAAAAGACTACGTAGGTCGCTGGATAATATTATTAGCTATAATTTGTATTTTGTTTCGTGTTTCTAACATTTTTGTAGGTACGACATTCTTATAACCAATTGTATGAATTTATAATGTGATAATATTATATATTAAATAATATTATATTATTTCATAATATTCGTTTGTCGATTATACAACCAGAAATAAATAAAGATATTTTCGGCATTTTATATTATTATTTTCATTTTAAATATTTAAAAATGTTGAAAATAGGTAGCGTCATTGCAGTTACCATAGTTACTTTTGAATTTAAAAAGTAATGTATTACTATTACTTTTGTATTTTCGTAACGAAAAATAATCTAGTTACTTTTTTTATTTTGTAACTAGTAACGTTACTTTTTAAAAGTAACTTACTATACTAAGTACATAATATTGTGTTTATTACAATTATAATATTACTAAAATATTTACTGACTATATATAAAATATTATACTGCAGCGTATTATCGGCTGACGGCTATAATCAGTTTAGGAGTGTTTATAAAAATCACGATTTAAATGTTCACTATCTCCAGTGGCGGGTCTGGCGGGGGAGGGGGGGGGCAAATAAACCTATAATTGCCTTCTGAGCCCGTAATAACAAAAAAATATATTATTTACAATATTACAATTTTATAATGAAAATTTTTTTACCTAATAATTCTCAAATCACAAGAATTATTACCTACTGTAAAACTACCTTCCAAAATTCAAATGAACGATCGATCTGTTGGTAACTTGTTGGATGCCGAAATATATATAGATTGCGTTGAATAATGGAACGTGATAAAATTATTGCAAATGTTATTAAAAATGATACCAGCTACTATCGCGTACGCATTTAAATATTTTCAAAATAGATATATATGTTTTACATTTTATAGTGTATTGTTTTATTTAGTTCATACTTTATATTACGCCTGTACCTACGTATACTTGAAACAATTAAAATACGAATTTCAATGACACAATTATATTTTGTGCAAGCATACAATGCTGCGTTATAAATTTAAGAAGAGTAAACATTGAGTGTAATTCACTACAAAATTCATGAGAAGCAGATGAATTACTTATTTTAAAATGTCTCTCAAAGTTTCATAAAACTAAAGTACTCGGTGATTTAAAAGAGAGGCAACAATAATCTTAGAAAAATAATGAACATAAATTAAAAATAAATTCACTTAATTGACTTAGAATCACAGATTTATAATAGATAAAACTCAGTAGCCAGTGTTATCATAAATTCTCCGATACCGATTACTGATAAGAAATATATCAATCAGAATAAATAAACGTTGGATCCGATGGAAATTTATAGGGTAACGTTG
Organism: Pemphigus obesinymphae; assembly: GCA_025469235.1. Classification (NCBI taxonomy): domain Eukaryota; kingdom Metazoa; phylum Arthropoda; class Insecta; order Hemiptera; family Aphididae; genus Pemphigus; species Pemphigus obesinymphae. The sequence continues at coordinate 12,704 of JAIPRL010008734.1, read as the reverse complement.
AATTTTGGAACAAGATGCAGCAGTAAAATATTATCAAATTGTTGAGTTTTGGAATGTATTTCATCATTTTGATTAAACAACGCTGACTTTTGGAAGATGCCCTAATTTATGAAATATAATATTATGAAAATAATGTAAACACATATTTTTCGCATTTTTATTTTTTTTTTTATAGTGAATAATATATGCATATTACATTTTTACCTAATATTATATTTTAGTTTGATGAGTATACATCGTGCACTGGTACCTGTATATACCATTATTGTAATTTATATACTGATATTTTCTTTATCTCGGTTATGCCAAATAAACATTATTTCCAATCAACAATATTACAAATTACAAATAATTATATTAATAATAATGATAATAATATTGTTACTTTTACTCCAAACACCGACGAAGAACACCAGCTGGTGTTTTGTTTTGACATAATATTATATTTCATTACTTGAACATGATTTGGATGTATTATTTGTATCTTTTATAAATATATAAAACAATTAGGTACATTACGAAATCTTCACGATATTGTATCTACATTTTCTGCGTCATAATAATTTTGTTTTTTGACGGTGAAAAACTCGTTAAAATAATACTAATAAATAAGTATTTATGTATTTCTAACATAAAAGTATATATTTAATTGTATGTAAACAAAAGGCCTAGTTTAAACTGTATAATAACCACAGTTTTAAGGTAACCATAACTATGTAATTTAGATAAATAAGAAATATTAATATAAATATTTACCTGCTATTAACTTTAGAAATGTTTAAATATTTTTTTTTTTTCAATAGCAGTATAATATTTACTTTAAGAGGACGTCATACTAACAAATTTTGGTAGCGAAATAGTGGGTACTTTTGTAATTCAAACGCTACTAAGTTTACAGTGAACATTAAGGTGTAAGTTATACACCGTTATAAATATATAAAGTTTTTTCGACGTTTTATTGGAATTAATTTTTCAAAACGACCTTTTATTTTTTTATTCCATACGATTGAATATTCACCAAATACGCCATATATTTCTATGCAATATTTTTAAAATTCGGCTTCCGACAAAACACAGCATAACATCTCGTCATTCAAATGTCGGTAAAATTGTATTTCTACGTTTTTTTTTTTTTAAACAACACGGAATTTGAATTGCGAAATCATGTTTTTTTTTTTTTTTAAAGTAAATATTGTGATTACACAACGATAAAAAAAAATCGTACCGACACTGCTCTATTCTTAAATTAATTACTTTACTAATTATGTTTATACATTTAAATATGTTTAACAATTTGTTTCTTTCATTTTTCTTGAAATTTCGTAAAAATCGCCTACACAAAATCGGGTGTGCGGCACACTGTTAATAATAATAATAATAATAGGCAGGCAGGCCCCACAAATTGTAGCGATTGATTAATATTTCGATAATTCAATTACGATTCTTATTATTTATTCCTTTTCCCCCAATTGTTATAAGAAACATTGAGAAAAATAACTATATATTAGATATTTATGTAACGGAATAAAAATATTGTTATACTCGTCACAGGAATGCATGGTGTATATACCTACTTTATTTTGGTATATGTCAAATGTATTATATATTTATAAGTATTATGTACTGTGTGGTCTATATTATATATATAGTACCTATATACATACATTATATTGATGGCTGAGGTTAGCGACTGAATTATTGTTATGTTGAATCTTTTACTAGAAACATTTTATTTGTCGTAACAAAAGGGTTAGAATGTACAATCGTGTCTTTGTATATATCTTTAATCTAGGCAACGTGGACCATATAATACGACGTTGAATACACACGTATATACGTACGTCTCGTATACGTCCATATATATCCTTTGTCGTCGATAGAATTATATATTACATTTTATCGCACTGAACTATATATATTTTTCTACAAAGGAATAATAATATTATATTATCGAGCGCAATGAAGACGAGTGATTATAATATATATATAATGGCCAACTACAATATTATAATATAGACCGTTGATAAATTCAAAACACTTGGCTAAAAACGTAGTGCGCGAGCGCGCCGTATAATATAGAAATAAAAATGCATGTGAGAAAAATCAGAGTTACTCTCAATCATGTACATTGTAAAATGACGGCGGCGGTTCTTCGCTTATATATGTATCGTTATCAGAGTCATATCAGAGTATAATGTGAGTGGCGAAACGTCACTATACAGAAAACGATATAGGCGGAAAATGACATATATTATACGCGCATTTCAATTTGTCAAGAATAAATGCCAATATGTAATTCTCGAAAATTTCAAAATATTTTTCTATACGTTTGGAGCACGACGACGTATACGCGAACCAGAAGGGTTTTAAATAATAATAATAATTAATAGGGCTCGGAATTTGATGCACTTTGCTTTTTTTATTCTTGGAACTTCTTAGACGATTTAACGATCTTTAACTTTCTTGGTTGAAAATGCGTTTCAATAGTAGGTACCTATGCGAATGTAATGACTAATTTTTATTATGCATATTTTTGCTTTTTACTCATTTCCCACTAGTTCAAAGAAAAAATAACGAATTTATTAAAAACCCACTATTAAATTATATCTTAAATCATATCATTCGTCAAATAAACATATACCTGATTAGGCGGATAACTTAAAACTTGGAAATCGGTCACAAATTAGTATCCGATTTTATCTCGTCGATTACAGTCATTGTTGTCATGTTGTAGTGAATATAGTGAATATACGTACATTTTATTATTTATTTCATAATATTTTCAAAATGCCGAAAATTAAAACATCGACAAGTACTCGTCTGTGTATTTTTGTGTCAGAATTCGGCGACGATATTTTTCTTCCGATGGCACAATTCTTTATTGTAAAGTATGTGAAGTAATGGTAACCTCGGAAAAAAAATTCACTATTGAACAACACATTTCTCGTATAAAACATAAGAATGCTATTGAGCGCAAAAATACAAATCAAAATCAAAGTTTTCTTACCATGTCATCAAAAAAATATACTTTTAATAATTGCGATCTATGTTAAGCTCTTTTTGGCCAATATTTCTTTAAATAAAATATAAAATGAATCATTCCGCACGTTTTTGAAAAAATAATTGCACAAAAGTATTCCTGACGAAGCAACACTAAGGAAAACCTATAATTCTCAATGTTACGAAGATAGTAACAACAAAATAAAAAGTTATTGCGAAAATCAAAAACTAAGAGTTTCTTTAGACGAAACCATTATTTGTAATTTTTAAGGTCTTTTTTTGTCATTTATGTCATATTTATATATTTTTTTATTTCATTTTTAACAATTTTAAAGTCATCAACTTCCGAACCCTAATAATTAATTCGGAGATCGTGCATGGTCTCCCAGCCCCTCACAGTCACAAAATTTATAAGACGCATAAATCTCTAAAACAGGTAGGTACCTAACTAAACGTCCTTTTTTAAAACTCCAAAAATGTTTGAAGTCTGTATAATATGAGTTTAAATCAATAAGAAGTTAAAATGGTTTTGAAACCGGTTTTAAAACTCGGGTAACTAAGAAACATCTTAAACTCGGTTCCTACTCGAATACCGAGAAAATTATACTCGTTTTGACTGCCCCGTTTAAATAGTAAAAACTACGTATTAAACTGTTTTAATATTAACTGAACAAAAAATACTTTATTGATTTATCGATTATATAAATTAAAATAACACTATAGTCTGTAACATAAGTCTTTGAACTTAGCAGCAAAATAAAACATTTTTTTCAAGTCTTTCCAACAAATATTTTGTCATTTATTGCAACATTTATTATTTAAACAATTTGTTAGTTATTTATAAATAAGTTATAAGCAATTTTCTAAAAACACTACAATTTTTATTCCATCGTGAAATTTTCTACAATATGTATTTAGGTTTATTATACATTTTTGGACAGTTATCACGATTTGTTGGAACCCAGTTTAATTTATATGAATCACCATCAACTCAATAATCATGTAATAGTAAAAATTATCTTTTAGGTAATTAATAAATTCATATTTAAAATGTTTATATGTAAAGCGTTTCATAACTGTTTAGGAAATATAAACGTATAGGTATATAAGAATGTTAGAGACGACGTACTTCCAAAGATTCATAAAAAACAAAACCAAGTTCCAACAATATGTATAAAAAAATTCAATACCTATTGTAGGGTAATTTTTGAAATGTTAAAAAAGTTGGAGACGTTTTTAAAAAACTACGTATAAAAGTTATAATTCGTATTAATATAAACGCATCCAATACATTTTTAAAATCTTTCAAAAAATTTTATATAATAGCCAACAATTTTGTGGGAAAATTATGAACAAAATTGAATACATATTAACCGCTAAGTTTACAAGGCGTATACTTAAATGTTTTATATTTAAAACTAAAAAGTTACTCTTATAAAAACAAAAATTACTATATAAAAAAAAAAATAAATATTAAAGTAATTATAAAAATGAATAAAAACAATGTGTCTATAGGGCATTCAAAAAATAAATTACAGGTAACGACTAGTTTTTACCGTAAGTCATCATTAGGTTACAAATGAATGTTATAATAAAAAAAGGAATACAAAAAAATATAACGAAATTATAAAAATGAATGAATGAAACTTTTTTTGTATTCCTATTTTGTTTTTTATTATTCATTTGTAACCTGATGATGACTTACGGTCAAAACTAGTTATTTTATTAGGTACTTATAATTTTTTTTTCGAATTCTCTGCAGGGCACATTATCTTTTTATATACATATTATTTATATACCTATTATATATATATATATATATATATTTATTTATTTATATATCGTATATTTCACTCCGAATTTACCGGATTGATTTATATGGGGCGTAAACCTAAAAAATTATACACAAAATTATTTGTGGCGTGTTTCCGTGAAATAGGTTTAGAATGTATACATTTTATTACCGTTTGATATATTTGATTTGTAGATCGTTTCGGAATAAATCACGTACTTATACCTAAATCAGAGATCTATTATATTATGCCTATATTATTATATCTATACAATATCGTAGTCGGATGATTTTTTTTTTGTTCTTCTCAACAGTAGGTATATCGAAATTGGTTACGTGCCGAAATAGCAAACCGACCAGCGCAAAAAAAAAAAAAAATATACACAAAACAGCTCATCCATTACGCCCGACGATCAAAATATTATTATTATTATTATTATTATTATTATTATTATTATTATTATTGTTATCATTATTATTATTATTATTAGAATATAGGCCGCTGTCTGTTTTTGTTCGCTCGGCGTCATGTCCATTGAAACGTACCGGCAGGTTCGCGTCTCGGCAAAGATCCCTTATAAGTTTATAATAATATATAATTATAACACATCTAAAATATAACACGTAGATATTGATACTCGGGGCTAGTTATGGACAAAATCGGTCTTGGTCTTGGCATCGCAATAAAAAAAATACGAAGACTCGGACCGCAAGACTTGTTGCAACCTTATTTATAAAATAAAAATTATTTTAATTTACAAAAGTAAATAAATTAAATATATTATATTTAAACATTTTACACTAATAATATGAGAGAGGAGGGGTGGTAAAATCGTTTCGGGATCGTTATTAGCAAACATCGTCCCGACCTTTACTTTGCTTTTGCCACTAGCTAAATTCCAAAAGAAACAAGCCGATGCAGAGATAATGATCGGCAGAGTTGAGTCTAGGACGAAAAGTACGAGCTCGGTCAAAAAGGAAATGGCACACGATTTTCAAAGGTACATTATATATGCTGTTTATTAGGACACTAACCAGGAGTTCCTGAGAGCAATCGCGCATAATATTTTGTAAAATTTGTAATAGATGAATTTTATAATTTATTTCAAAAAGGTCTTCGGGAAAAAGGTCATTCGACAATTTCGTTTCGGGTAAAAGGGCGGATACCATATTATATACTACAAAATTGTTGCTATAATATTTTATTCTTAATAGATATACACTCTATTTATAATCTTACATTTAATATAGGTAGCACACACACATTTTAGCGGTATTAAAATACGTTCGCACTCTATAACTACAACTTTTCTCTTAGTAATCGCAGAGTCAAAATGTATAAAAAATCTGAAAGATGAAAATATTTTCTATTCCGTAGCTTAGAGTTTTTTAGTTAACATAGATGTATGTTTTTTTTTTTCAATTTTAAAATTTCACGGATTTTAGGTTTTCAAATAAACATATTGAAAAAAAATCCACGTTCGAGCACATTAAACATTCTCATCTTTCATACTTTGTATACGTTTTGACTCTGCGATCACAAAAAAAGAGAGAAGTCGTAGAAAGTTGTTGAAAAAATAGTACTTACACGTGACATGACTACCTATTTTTAAATTACTTTTAAAATATAATTAAATATTATTAAATTGTTGGATTAACTATATATACAACATACATTCTTCTCAGTATTATATTTCTCAGTAGTATATCAGTATCCTGATCGAAACGTCGTAAATATATTATCATAGATAATTAAATCTACTGCATTTTTGGAATATATCTTGTTTCGGGCGCAGACCGTATCGTACATACTACTAAAATATGAGTAAAGAGAACTTAATGAATTTTCCATTGTGTATTTATAAATTTGTTAAAAAAAAAAATCGAAACAGCAGGAATCTCGCTTACAATATCAAGACCAATACCAAGATTGAGTAAATAAGACAAAAGCCAAGGCTGACTTATATTGAGTCAACAAGACCAATGCTAAGACTAAATTGGCAAAAACAAAACCGAAACTATCTTAGTCTGGATATTGGTCTTGTTTTGCTCATCACTACTTAGTGCTTAAAAGAGGGAATAAAATACATCTGCGCGTGAGAAAATTGCGCATCGTACATGCATTTTTCAAGTGTGTCAATTATTAAAACAGCGATAAATAAATAATGATTTTATATTTAAAATCTCGCTAATTTACTGAAATTTTAGACGGTGCACGTGCGTCTAGCTGTGCTTAACACGAGCCGCTACTGAGTAAATATTGTCAACTTTTGATTAATATAAAAAAATATTTATCTGTGATAATTTTAGTCGATATAATACTTGAAGTACGAAACTATGTTTTTGCGGACTATTTTTTCGGGGTGTGAGTAAAAAATAGCTCGAAATATATACATTTTACTGTGATTTTTTACCGGAGTAAAGCGTACGATTGTACGAATAATTTGCCAGATAAACACATAAGACATAAATCGTGTTATGAGTTAAATTGATAACTTACTGATACAGTTTAAAATTGTAAAATTGTCGTTGTTTTTTATACAAGTTGCATTTAAACTCAGAACCAGGATAATAGACAACAGCATAATATGAATACATAAATACAGAATATATCCCTAGACTTATCCCTATATCATCCATCCTCTCCCGCATTCCCGTAATTACGCCACTGGTAGGATCATGTCCAACGAGCGTGCGTATAGTGATGATTCCAAACCTTATATGATACATAGGCGTGCAAAGACGTTTTACAAGATAATAATCGCAAATAAAAAGTTTTTCGAAATGGTGAAGGGCCCCAAGGTTAAAGAAGAGGGAAAAAACGGTCTTGAAAATTTGCAAATTGAAATATAAAATATATTAATTTTTTTATATAAATAAATTATGTATAATATATACAATATAGGTATTAGAACTGATGATAAACTTCACATGTCACAATGTAACTATTATAATTTATGTAATATCTATGAGACAAAATTTTGCACACAGGTAGGGGAGATCATGACTAGTTGTCACAATGTTAATAACTCTGTAATGAAATGGACTTACCTCCGTTGTGTTTACTGTATACATTATCAAAATTATTATAATCATTTTGATATCGGACAGCAGCCGATTGTAATAAATATTGAGTAGGTAACTACATTTTTTGCATAAATACATTTTAATATTTGTCATTTATATATTATTACTACTAACGTTGTGTTTATGAACTCAACAAATAATTAGTTTATTAACATAATTCTTGGCGTATCATCTACGACAGAATTTATAAGTGAAAATTGACAAGCCATAATAATACCTAACATTTATTTAAAAAGTAGAATGGGTTTTGTTGTTGCAACTAACTTGGGGCTAATTGTCACATGTATTTATTATTTAAAAATTCTACACAATTTGATAAAGTTATATTAGTTATTAATTTTCATTTTTATTCTAAATGTTAATTACAATTAAAAAGTATAAACTAAATATTTAACATTGAAGAATACAATTTTAATTTTTATATTGATTCTCATTTGATTTACCTGGGACTACCAACCCTAAGATATGTGACAACCAACCCTAAAGTGGGATCGGTTGTCACAAATTCCAAAATATTTTAAATCATTAAAAAAATATATTTTTACAAAATATTATTGTTTGATATTTGTATAGGAATTTCTTAAGATGTCATATTTGATAATGCAACAAACTTTAAATTTAAAAACAAATTATTGTGTTAAAAAAAAAAAAAAAAATGAAATCGTAAAAAATGTGACAACCGGTCTCCATTATACAGGTATAATATAATTTATATAATTACCTATATATAATAAAATTATTAAATAGGTTCTGGTTTAAAGGAAGCCTCAGAATAAAAATCCGCTTTTTTTTAAAAAGGGGCTTTAGCCCCCCCCCCCCAAGTTGCTTCAGTTGGCTAAATCATTAAGAGGATGCTACACTGCCGTGTTTCCATGCGTGAAACATACTTCGGGAGATGGCACGTTTCTAGAAAACTGAATTAGTTTAGCATTCAATAACTTTTATAAAATATTATAAAGATTATAAAATAATCGAAATTTTTACATGATCGATTTTCAATCAAGTTATTGTTAGTCGAGTTATAAGACTTTTAAAAATAGACAATTCTGAAAAATTAAAAATTTTATAAATCGACTTTAAATAATTTTATCGAAAATCATCCTTGTAAAAATGTAGATTATTTTATGAAGTTTAAATTTTTATAGAGATCGTCAAATGCTAAAACCAGTGAGTTTCTCAGAAACGTGCATCTCCCGAAACACGTTTTGCCTTATATTTATTTATACTTTACAATAAAAATACATTACTAGTATAGGACTATTTTTTAATTACTTCTGAAATGTATTTAAATATTTTTCAATCGTGAGATTTTCATTTTTCTAAATATATCGTTAAAATTGCCTATAGAAAACCACTTACAAAACGCAGGTGTATAGCGTCCTCTTAAGAGCCATGCCCAATCTACCATCAGTAAAGGGGTGTTCAAGTATTACGTAAGCGTCTAAGGGGAGGAGGGTCTATCGTGTGCTTACATTTGTTGACAAGATGGATGGGGGAGAGGGTAGAACGTCAGCAGTTTTAAAAAAAAATCAAAATATGTAACAAAATTTTTCATTTATTTTTAACTAATTCAGATTAAATTCGGAAACATTTTATTTTTTTTTAATAGAGGGGGTCGGACAATTGCTGACAAGGGGGAGGAGAGGGTCTAAAAAGGCCAAAAATGTGCTGATGTAATACTTGAACGGAACGCTCCCTAAAACAGAAAGAAGTCGCTAAGATTTGCTTATTTACGTTTTTAAGGTAGTAGATATCTACTATTTTAGGAAAACGAGCTCTGCGGCCGGTCAAATAAATCGATCGTGTGTCTGTCGGCCAAATTGTTAAAGATGTCTCTTTTTTTTGTGCTCGTTCAAAAAAAAAAAAAAATGCAATCTGCAGTTGGTCAAATTATACATACTTTCACCCCTCCAAAAAAAAAAAAAAAAAATTACTTCGATACGCCCCCCCCCCCCGGTATTGACCGCGGATTTTTCCGTACAAACAAAATGATTATACCCATTATAACGTTTTATACACCGTGTTTCGCGTGGCGGCGGCGGCGGCGCGCCGGTAATCGATTGAATTTGCATGGGTCGTCCAGAACGGGAAGAAGAGCCGCCGACACAAATCCAAATTACTCGGATATAACGTCTGAGACGGTACCGCTTTTCAGACCGTATAATTTTCTGTTTATTTTGTCCGCGACGGCCGCGCACGTCATCGGGTCGGGGAGGGGAGGGGAGGGGGGACAAACACAAAAAGAAGAAAGAAGAAAAAACAAAACAATAACAAAAACGGCGACGACTATGCACGCAATATAGTCCGCGCACGTCCGTACACGCTTGTCCGTCCGTCTTTTCGCGCTTCTGGTCGCGAGACGCGCGTAAAACGCGCCGCGAATTCGGCACGCCGCGCGCGTAATTATCGCGCCGTACCGATGTACCGTACAGGCTACAAACGTACCGGCGGCGGACGTATATATACATTATAATATACATATAAATGCCCGGATGGACAGACGATACCTATAATATACCTATAATATACGTATCATGGATACATAATACGTGCAATAATAATAATAATAATAATAATGATAATGATAATGATAATGATAAATGATATTGATAATGATATTGATATTGATAATGATATTGATAATAATATAACACTATCCCCCGTGTACGTATATTATTTTATAATAATATAGGTGAATAAATGGTGGGGGGAAACCCCATCGAAAACCGCGGCCAAACATCTATAGGTTAGGTCGGCGATTCGAACCGCGCACGTGTACTACCCGTGCGTCGTTATATAGAAATGTCACTTAACGCCGATAACGGCACAGAATATACAGAAGGGAATCTAGCAGACATATCGGATAATTTCTGAATTCTCTAAACTCAACAGTGTATGAAATTCCCATTATTCCATGGTATTTTTGGTCATACTGATAATTTCAGTATACGGTATTGTGACATCAACATAGACATATAATATGTCTGTGGATATCAGCATTTCTAGTGTAAACATATTATCTAGAAATTATTATCATTATATGAAAACTCACCATAATTATGAGATAGTGTGACCAAAAATTATTAAAAACAAGGAAATAGGTATTAGGTACATTTCTGGTACCCCTGATGAATTTATGGTATGGCCGACCTTTTTTTCGGCCGGCCATAAGAACCCATGTAATTTTTATCAAGTTTCCCTTCTGTATATTCTGTGATAACGGTTCGTTTACGAAACCACAGATAACGCATGAATACAGACAGTGCACTTGTCTTGGCTGTAAACAAAAACTGGCTGATAATGAGCTCGCCGAAAGTAGTGTGACTATGTTAACGGAACAAAATTATTTAGTGTGTCATATAATATGTGGTAATAATGATACCGATATGCGATATTATCAATGTACTGTCAGATCATTAATAATAACACAGATAACATTTTATCTGTGTTAATAATTTTTAATTAAATATATTTAACGCAATCACATACTGTACTTTTCTTATTTTATTTTTACATGAATAAGTTATTCTTTTATCTATGGTTATAAGTCATAACATGACAATATAATATGTCACGAATCATAATATATGAGCTAAAAGTTTTACCCAACTAAATGCAATAGTTTTGCGTTGATATCTGTCGTCACACTGATTTGGGCGACACCTATTAAAACACCGCATTCATTTTTTACATTATTTTATAGGGAATGCACTATTTGTTTTCATGTTATCTGTGCAAAAACTGAGGACCGTCGCTTGAAGTCATCATCGAACGTAAAACTGAGGACGGGCCCTGAAGTCAATAACGTTAATTCCGCTATATATTATATGTATATATTCTCATATGCGTTGATTTAATGCGAGCACCTTCTAATCACCGATTATAGTGATTACAGTACAATATCTGTTATTAAAATTTGTCAACAGCTGTTATTTTCAACGTCCAAGATTACCCATCATTTACTTTACACAGAAACATAGGAAGCAGTGACAAAGCGCCAGTACCGCGCTCATTTGTCTACGTTTAAAAATCCTCGGCAGTTGACGTCACAATTTCTGTTTTTATCCCATGAATGGCACGACTGGCCACGTCGAAAACTGTCTCGAATCCGACTTACTTATAAATAGCGATAACAATATTATGGTCGTGGAAACGCTTCGAGAAAACCCCGTTAACGATAATAATCGTCCGTCCCGGTCGACGATGGTCATACACGCGGTATATATACCTAATGAAGATATGACGTAGTAGTATATATTGTACAGAGTTAATCGTGTTAATCGATATGCGCCAATAATAATCGTAATGATTGATATCCGATAAATACCTATTGTACACGCGATAGATAATATACGTAATATATAATATATTATACTGTAACTGGTACTGTAAGCGATCGCGTTATACGCGGCGTTTTCGGCTTGTAAGTGCACGACCTATATACCGTGGTGACCGCATACGTACTTATTTCCATAAGACAGTAGTTACTTATTTTTTGATCTACAGTAGGTACTGTTATCCATGACGAAACAACACGGTTTACCAGTAACATGAACGGATTTGAGAACGGTCGTGGAATGAAATATAATTTACATGCCTAGAAATTCTGACGTCACTCGGTCTTATCTGCAGTCTTTTCAATATAGTAATGTATAAATAAGTTTAATGTTTACAGCACGGACTAAGATACTATGGAATGGTATCACTTAGATGGAGGGTGTAGAGGGGAACGGGTCGCAAAAGTTTCATAAATGGAAATCTGGCATAGCTAACGCTCTATAACGGTTTAATTTAGAGTTAAGATATCATTGCCGTGATATTTAAA
>JAIPRL010008733.1:0-19540 GCA_025469235.1 Pemphigus obesinymphae | reverse complement strand
AATGTATGACAAATTTGAGTATTAAAATGATCATTCTTACATTGGCCATAATTTTCGGGCATTGTGCACAGTGCCCGGGCATTGTATAACAATGCCCGGATTTCCTACTTTGCCCGTAACATATATACCTATTAACATAAAATATAAATTTGTTTTTAAAATTGTTTTATTTTAATAAATAAGTACTAGAAATACTAATTTCCCTTTACTTTCCTTTAATATGTTCATTTTTAATAAAAAAAAAAATATCATATACAATTTTATAAAAACGTTTGATTAATAATTAGCCTAATATTTAAAAAAAAATACGAAAATTGGGCCAATATGTTATCCCCGTTTACGGTACGTATTACGTATCAAAATATATGAGAAAAAAATATTTTAATTAAATTAAAGTAAGTATATCAAATGATATTATGTTATGTAACTTCTCAAAATTTCAAATGATGATCGGTCAAAATATTTCCGAAAAAATATCTCTAGTTAAAAATATTTCCGGTAAAAATATACATTTTTTTTTTACATTTATTAAAATGGATTTATTAATTTAACCCTATTTTTCCCCATGCACAATACAATGCGAAGCATTACAATTTAAAATGAACAAATGCTACAAGAGGCAACTATTTATTTTAACATAATTTGTAGGTATTTATGTAACTTAAATTTCAAAATATTTGTAAATTCGCTAAATTGGAAATAATATTGTTAAGAGAAACAGTCAAAAATGATGAAAAATATATATGAACCACGACGAAAATTATTAAAAAAATAAAAAAAAAAATGGAAAAATACGATTACCAGACAACAGAGATAGAGTATATCATATCAAGTATTAATATAATAATAATATATTATTCAAACTCATTATTTTATTTTATTTTTATTATCACATTTACATATTATATATAATTAATAATTAATAGTTTTAAATATGTCTGTCAGTATTATAGTATGTCTATGCGTAAAAAAAAATATTTAAAAAAAATATTGTATTGTATTTCCTACCCTGTTTATGTACTCAATAACTCAAAAAAAGTACTCAACTAGTAACGCGACGTCTGGACGAATCCAGCAAGCCATCGAGTGGCTCAGTCCGATATTTAACAGGTGAGTAAACGAACTTTTACTTAATCGAATTGTTAAAGATAATTTGCATGCTATTTGCATAAATGCAAATAGCATGAGGCACGCGGAAGTCAGTTGATCCCCGCGTGGCCATCCGAGGAACAGTTGTCGGTGATATTAGTCCTAGCATCGATATACCGAAGGCGCGAAAATCAAAGAACAAAGATAGGCGAGAATTTATATCTGTTCTGAGAACGGGATGCCGCTCCATTGGAGCTTTTTAGAACTCAAACTAAACAAAAAGATAAGTGCGCGTTCCTAACCCCCGGTAATCTTAGTAGACGTTAGTCGCGAAGAGTTTCCGGTTCTGGTAAAAAATATACTAGGCGGACGCAGCAAGGAGATAATAGGCAGCCATGTAGTCGGTATGAGGCAGGCAAAATCCGGCGGGCTGCTTATTGAAGTTCATAGTGATACTTCATAGATCGAAGCTGTTAGGGCTGAAATTTCTAGATCTGCTGGCATGGAGGTCGGTTTCATAACCCTGCAGCGCAAAATCCTGATTGAGGTCAAAGACTTATATGAGTGGACAAATAAGAGGAAGTCGTCCCCGCTATATTTGCAAGCTCTGTGGCTGAGTGTGAATCCTACAAGGTCAACAGTCTTAAGAAGCAGTACAGCGGGTCAGAGGACGCCCTAGTATCTGTCACTTCTGCTGCGGCACAGAAGATCTTAAACACTGAATGTCTGCGGGTGGCGCACTGTAGAGTCCGGCTGTGTGAAACAAAAATGAAATGCTTCCGGTGTTTTTCTACAGGAAATTTATTCGGGGAATGTAATTACCCTGTAGAAGCACTAATTGTCGTCGTTGTGGAATAGGAGACCATTTTGCAATAGACTACCGAGCAAACGACGCTGATAGCAAGGAGTTTATGCTAGCATAATGGAAACGGAGTCTGCTGGCAATCCAAATAATGATCGGCTGACTACAAATTAACATAAATTATTGCAAAGCAGCTCAGGATCTATTAATTGCAATTTCAGCAGAGAGGGATATCGGAATCCTGTTTGTAACAGAGTTCAACAAGAATGGAAGTAACAAATGGAATAATGATACGAATAAGAAGGCAACAATAATCAACATGACAAAAAATAATTTAGAAGATAAGGGCCAGGGCTTGAAAACGTTATTATAATGGAGTAATACGGTTAACGTTACAAAACGAAAAACGTTATAACGGGGGAAAAAATAACGTTATAAACCAAAAAACTTTACAACGTAAAAATTAATAACGTTTTCAAGCCCTTATATGCCCAGCATAGAGGCTAGTTTTAAATGGTTAAAGCTGCATGGAATTAAAATGTATAAGTGTTATTGGTCCCCTATAAGCCTAGCGTTTTACGAAGATTTCCTCACGAGACTTGACACAAATATTAGGAATGCAGGCGCAGATGTTTTGATAATTGTAGACTTTAACGCCAAAATATCCTGATTGGGGATCTCACACTTCGGATTCCAAAGGATACCAATAAGCGATCTCATTTAGTCTTTGGGGCTACATGTGTTCAACATCGGAACAGGTAATATATTTCAGAGAGATAACAATGGCTCCATGATATACGTCACCTTCGTGTCACAATATCTTGGGAATAAGATTGAGGAATACAAGAAGAAGTAACACTTAGCGACCACAAATATATTTTTTTTGAAATAAAATTTACTTGCTCACCTAACTCTGCCATACCTAAATTGAGTCGCTGGAAAATCTAATCGAAAAGATTTACAGAAGCCTTGATAAACATACCCGAGAGCATCATTTTTTTAGATACAGATGTGGAAGATAGCGCAAATATTCTTGTACAATAGCTAAAAGCGGCGTGGGAGAAATCTATGCCTAACAATCGAGGCAAGTGTTCAAAAGGTTCTGTACATTGGTGGCTGCCAGAACTAGGGATAAGTCTGCTAACAGTCTCCATAGAGTTTTCCAGAGGAAAAGAAAACGACAAGGATCCTACGCAATTCCAAGGCAATTAAGCAGGCCAAATACCGGACATTAAAATATCTCTGTGACTTTGTCAAATGTGACCCATGGGATTTTCCTTAAAAAGTAGTAATAGCAAACTCAGTAAGAGGCTTAATATACCAGACTTGAGTATGCCAGGAAAATTACGTGACGTCATGAAAGCCCTCTTTTCAGACCACCAGCTAAGGATCGTAACAGAATGGAATATGGATATGGATAGCATTAAGGTGGAGTAAATTATCGTAGAAAAGCTGAAACTGGGCAGCAATGTTCTAAGAAATAACAAATCCCCGGGACAGATGGGATGACTAATGCTTGTCTGCAAGGTACGACCTAACTTGTTACATTTAACAAATATACTGTACAAGGATGCTTTCCTCACAGTTGGAAAAAAGCAAATCTTATACTACTAACAAGGAAGGACAGACCACTAAACGACCCATCAGTGTATAGACAATGCCTACTGGACTCAACTGAAAAGCTACTAGAAAAATACTAAACAACAGAAACGAGAAATATTTGGAATCCAACGAGGGTTTCACAAATAGCTAATATGGTTCAAGGAAATTCCGGGGGACGATAAATGCCATTAATCGGCTGAAAACTATCGTATCTACTACTAGGAAGAAGCGTAAGATCGGTGTACTGACAATATATGTAAAGAATGCTTTTAACTAAGCGCCGTAAACTAAAATACTGAAGTTCACATGCCACAAGAGGCTACCGCACTACATACGCTGAATGCTGGACAGGTACTTCAATAATCGGATGCTATTATTACCACCTGGATGGAACAAGTATTGAAGTAACATTATCCAGCGGAGTTCCTTAGAGGTCTTTTCTTGGACATACTATGTGGAATATTCTGTATGACGGCCTGCTGCGTGAGGAACTGCCCTCAGAGGTCCAGTTTCTGGCGTACGCTGATGATGTTGCTATAATCGCCATTGATAAAGATACTATTGAGCTAAGCCCTATGGTTATCGAGGCAGCAAAAATAGCCAAAGTATGGATTGCCCTTCATAAATCAGAATTGATGGTAATTATTAAAACTAGGAAATATAATTACGTGGTCGTTGATATTGAGGGTACCATTTATTCAAACCTGTGAAGAATTGAAATAGTTGGGTCTATACTAAGACCCAAAACTAATATTCACATCGCACGTTGTCAAGTTGATAAAGAGTGCGTCAAAAGTAGCATAGAAGCTTTACCGAATTATGCCTAATATAAGCGCTGCTGGTCCTTGGAAAATAAGGTTGCTATCCAATGTCATCCATTCGTTACTTCTTTATGGTAACTCAATATGGGCAGACTTAATGTCTAAAAGAGGCTTTGCATTAATGGCCAAAACTAAAAGACAAATGGTGGCAATAGAGAGAGCGAACTTATACAAAACAGTACGACAACGGACACCGCGGAGAATACTAGGTCTAACCTAATTACAGCATTTTAATATCGATTGGACCAAGGTACAGTTGGCAGATGGATATAACCCTCAATCAAAAACCTCCAGAAGTGGGTGAACAGAAGTCATAGTTATATTATATTTCACATCACATAGGCTTTATCCGGCTTTGGATGTTTCCCTTCTTATCTACACAGGTTCGGAAAAACAGATTTTCCTGCCTGTGTTTATTATGCAGACGGGAACTATAATGCTGAGCACACATTGTTGAATTGTGACACTTGGCATGTTGCGAGACGAAATGAATAAATCCTGGTGGAGTCAGATTTGAATTTAAGCAACATGGTGGACCTAATACTGGTATCATAAAACAACTAAGACGCGATCTGTGAATTCATCACGATCATTTTGAAAAAAAAAAAAAAGGAAGATGAGCGAACACGGCAGATAACAGCACGTACCATTTGAAACTTTTAAAGATTATGTAATGTATGCCGAAGGCAAACTTAAAAAGATAGAACCTTTTATACCATTTAACTATAATTGTAAATGTACCAGTCTACAGGGAACTGATCTGTATCCCACCCAATATTATTGTAATTTGTTTAATAAACAATGATGAGTGGGGTGAAATTACTAGCGTCAATCCCAAAACCAGTCATCGGTTCCAAATCTAAAAAAAAGATACTTACTCTGTAATGTTGGCCAGACTTAAAAATATCATTAACAGGTTTTTATACAACCCTTATCACTAGGTAGACATTTTTGAAAATTCAATTAAATATAGTAAAACCCATGATAAAAGTATACTCGTGTATATCAATTTATTTAAAATAATAAAATAATACGATAATAAATATTAAATATTTAATGTTATAATTATAAAAAAACTTTTGTATAATTATAAATGTAAAATTTTGTCCGCCTATAACATATATCTCGTAGATGCATATACTCTGATTATCTTATAAGATACCTAGCAAAAAATCGATTTATTGGAGTGGAATTCGAACTTGGATCCGTAACCTATCTCGACAAATTGTGTACTCGTATTCATTAAAAACGCGTCGGTTGGACGGGGATGATTTTAAGAAAAATGAAGATTTAGTCAGGCGTAAAAACGCCCGATAAAAGCAAATCTGACGCCCGCAGTGTCAAAAAACTTTGGCAAAGGTCGGAAAAGCTGATTTCGGGAGTTTGGGATGATAAGACTATGGCACGGGAAATATCTAATGTTAACGGCACTATAGTGTTTTCGAAAACGCTTTTTTTCTTTCTGGCTCGGTGAATATGGACGAACGTAAAAGGGAAAAATCGTAAAACTACGGAGAATATTTTTAAAACTTTAAAAAAAAAAGGGTAACGCGGTAGGAGCGAACGAGAATAGAGCAGGGAATTTAATAAATGGTCTAAGAGACTTCTCGTGGAAAAAACAGTTAAATTCATTTTCTTATATTATACATATATAGGACATCACATGAATGTATAAAAAATTGGCCAACCGGAAGTAGTTTGTCTGGAATGGAAGTGACAAATATAGTATCTAAATTTATCAAAATTAAAAAATGTATGGTATTAGATACCACAAACTTATCGTATATGTACAAGCAACGTGTACAAAAAATATTGAAACCAAGGTCAAATGAAAATCATGCGGCTAAAAATATCAAACATAGTAACAATTTACTGCAAAATCTATATATAAAGTAATGAACTTACAGATATGGCTGTTAAATTGTAATCGGGAAAATTAGAACATTGTTTAATTTTAAGTAGAACGTACTTTCGAAAAAGAATAGTTTCTTCAATTTTATATCGTAAATCAAATGAAAAATCAGTCGTGGATCTAAAAAGTCATCAATAAAATACATTTTGGTTTATATAAACCATATTTTTGGACATCATACAAATTGTATTTCATATTCTTGAGAAAATAAGCAGATGTTAACTATATTGATGCAATTTAATTTATAGACTTTGATTTATATTTTATTGTTGTGAAGCTTACCTATTACAAACCTTGTAAGATATATTCAACGTTTACTACAATATGTTGACATTTTTATAGTTGAGTCGTATAATGCTATAATTGCAAAAGTAATGGATGGTAAGATAATAAATTATGCTACAAATAAATCGTATTCTGGAAGATGTTATTAGTAAAAAATACTACACTTCAAATGCAGTCTCTACACAAAAAGCTGTATAAGAATATGATTTTCCATTAAAAAATATTGTTCAAGATCATTAGAAATATCACTTAATAATTTATAGAACTAACAAAATTAATATAGAAGAAATAAATAAACGATAAGAAAAATCCGTCATAAACTACAAAGGACCGGATTATGAAGTTACTATACTAATTAATCAGGTATGAGTTAACGAATTAATTAATGAGTATAAACAGAAAAAACATAAAAGAAGCGACAAGTCAGGTGAAAAAAAAAATGGAAAGAGGGACAATTGAACAATATCGAAATACACAATGGAACGAAGTAACAAGCTTTTGACGACATTTAGTCAGCGGGTCAATTCTGAATGTGAAAATATAGTGAAAATTTCATTATACAATACCCAAATAATAGCACCATCCTTTGTATATTAAATGCCAAATGAACCGTTGGCTAAAAAAGGACTTGAAGACATTTCACGTATAATTATAAAGATATTCAATATTTATATATAATTAACTGATTTAAATACAACTGCAGCGCTACATAGTTTAAAAATCCTTAATACCCGGCCAAAATACAAAAAAAAAATTTAGAAATAAAACATTTTTTAAATTAATATACAATAGTTAATTTACATATACATATATCTAATTTATTTAATCGTGATAATATATTAAAATATATGATCAGTATTAGTAAGACCTTTATTATGTATTTTTCTTTATCCGCTGATTTACGTTTGTTTGTATGTATGATAGTAGAGTTTTCATTGAATATTATATACATGTATAACCTATTACTTATTAGGACAAACATATTATAACTCATTAAAACTCTAAACGGATCTTAAAAAGGCGTTGTATACGACATTATTATTTTATAAAATGTTGAAATTTATCGGTAAACGTTATAAATAACGAAAAAATTATAAATAAAATTACATAAAATACAGTTTCTGCGGCTTTTCGAAGATTATTATTACTAATATTATATTGTAATAATAATATTATTATTAATAGACATTATTTTCCGATCGGGCAAGGAAGCGGTCTAGATCAAAGAAAAGCCGTGCCGCTTTGGGCTCCGTGTGGACGGGTCTTCAGCAATGCCGCGCGGCTTTGACATCATGTTCAATGAACAAATTTTGAGGTGTCCATATTTTTATACATATTATTATTATTATTATTATTTAGCGAGACAATTTTCTGGACAAGTCCTTGTAGTTATATAGTAGGTATGAGTAGATTACACTCGATCATTATACATATTACCTATATACTCTTAAATAAAATATTTGGTTACCTATTTATACATTATTGTCGTCTTGTGTGTATCAATTCAATTTATGATAAACTGATGTATGAGTTACCAGTAGCTGAAAACCGTAATGTTACCGCGAGTCTCTCTTGAGTTGCGATAGCATCTCTCATAACAGTATTTTCTTTTACAATTATCAGGCGTATTAAATCCAATATTTTTTCAAAATCTGCACTACTCATCCCTCAAAAATTGTGGAAACATTTTCGAATTTCGAATTTCAAATCATCGTCTTTTCTTAAATCATTTAATAGGTTTGTTTCATTCACTGCTTTTCGATTAAAACTAAGACGAGTGCACCATTTTTTTTTCCTGATGTCTTTATGACGCTTGTATGCATAGAAGAGAGCGAGGGAACAAATTACGTCCTCCTCCGTCGACATTTTAAAACTGACTTATAATATAAATATTATTATTATTATTATTATTATTATTATTAAATTTAATTGTTTTCATGCCGCGTACGTGTGGACACGAAAAGTCTCGCACGGCAAAACATGCCTCGTCAGGGCGAGCCTTATGAGTACTGCAGTCTACACGGATCTAACTAGAACATATAGTAGTTTAATCGCAAATCGTTCTCTGTGTAACAAATATATTATATACATACGAGTATAATATATGGATGTGTGTAAGTTAAATTTGAAAAAAATTAAAAAGCTTATGCTGTTTTGTATAAGGAACCGTATATAGGCATGTCAGTTTGTGTGTGTGTGTGTGTGTGCAATAATAATTGATATTAATTGTATATGATGGCTATTAGCTTATAATTTTTAAAAAAAATCATAAAACACTTGGGTAAATAAGTTAAGTGTTCAGCAAATATTATATGCGTGACATGATATTATCTAATCAAATTAGATTATTGTTTGTAAATATAACAGTATATTATGTATACTTATACGCATATAAATATATTGAATAGGAATATCATGTATACTACGTCGACTATTATTGATAACAAAAAATAAAAATGAAAATATTTATATTGATAAATATAATTATAATCGACCCGTCGCTATTGTATACCTTTGTCATATTCCTGTGTGTGAAATAGTATATACAATGTACATAATATATATTATTTTGTACGAATAACGTTTCCAATAACATTTATTTGTATAAACGAGATATTATTTTTAAAACGTAATTTGATTTTGCGAAATATTTTGAACGGTTTTACCGCGGGTTGTGCGTGTTAATAATTTTTCCTACAAATTTACCTAAAGTAAACATGTAATACATTTTGTAATTTATTTTTTTGAGTATGCATATAGCAAATGTATTGTTGAAATTTCATGAAATGAAAAAAACGGTATATTATGTTTAATGAGTAAAATTAAAACTATATATATAATACCGTATTATATATATATTTGTAGCGAGGTTAAAACATTTCAATTCGATTTAAACGTTCATAATTGAGCTGGGATTTTGATGCAATGGCATCTTTTTCTTAATTCTGGTGTTTCGAAACGTTGGCCCAACAGTATTAAATGTGTTTTGGGTGATGCTGATTATTTTAAAGTAATTATTTTACATTTTTTCACAAAATTAACCTTAAATGCATTTTTAGTGCATTTTCTTAGTTATTAGAGCTGTTGCGTGCGTGTCCTTGACCCTCGGAAGGGTACTCGATCACCAACAGTTTTTTTAAAGTAAATTGAAATAAATTAAGTCAAACACCTAATTTTTCGTCAATGAATATATTATTGTTATTGTACGTTCACAATATTTATTAAACGATCATAGTAATTCAAAGAACTTAAAATAATAGAAATTATTCTAAGTCCAAAATATAAAATATTACAAAAATCGGTTAAGTCCAAATTAAATACTTGAAAATAACTAAGTCCCGGAGAGATGTTATACGTAAAAATATAGAGGATCCACCGGCGTCGAGTATGCGTCGCAATCGCTAGTCCCAGGTCGTCTGAATTTTTAGTGGTTGGGGACCCAGTTATATAGGGATGACCCCTTATGACCTCTCTACTTGAGGTCCGTTCTCACGATTTTTCGTCTTAAGGCAGGACTGAATTCATTGGCCCATATGTAGTCGTTTTTTATTTAAGAATTATTTAATTATCGGATGTCTTTTTCGTAAGCACATTTGTATATACTACTTTCTCACTCTATTACGTATCGTCATTGGTTCTTCTAACTGTTGTACACCCTCTATTTATTCCGACTTGCGGATGTACTACGTGTGGTTCGTGTGATTTTCTATTTCAACTGCTCTCCCTCCGTCTAGACTCGGGCCGGCACTAGGAATAGTTATCAGATGCTGGTTTTATTTGGACTACTTGTCATTTTTATTTCTAAATATAGCTACGTGTACAAAAGTTATATGTAAGTACGCATCTCGGCATGGGGCCCGTCCATATAGCTAATTTTCTCACGATTACTATTATGGTATTTATTTTACAATGTCTAAGTATGAAATCAGTAGACAGTATAACGACTCGGCATGGGGTGATCCATATGGCCTAACTACGGTATGTCACAATTACGATTTTAAATATTCTCGGTTTCGTTTCAAAAAGAAATATCTAAGTATATGATTTGTAGGGTATATAACAATACCATACATCAAGTAAGTTCTAAAGTACAGAAAAATGTGTTGAAAGTTAATATCAGAGTAAACATCGTCTCGGTTTGATGGAATTAGAAAGAGTCGGTTTTAATAAATATCCATATATTAATCAATCTGAAAATAAATTCTACGGATAACACTGTGTTCGAGCAAGTCACGACCGACCGGGGGTGGATGCACTGAATGACCGTTATCAACGTTGCCGTCCACCGTGATAACAAAAACGGTTTTTTTTTCTTTCTTCTATGTCGTCGGACGATACTGTACGGCGTTCGTCGTCGTTTTCTTTTTCCTTATTTTGCCGTGTGACCTAGTTTTTTTCTTCCTCTGCTTGTGGATTTTACTCCTGTCTCGCCAAACACCGTGTGCGCGTTCCGTTTTGTTTACGGCTAAGCGTCTGGGGACGGTGTAGAAAGCAATAATTGGTTGCCGGTTACGTGTTGATCGTCTCTCCATCATCCTCTACAGTTCTTTCCACGTCTTCACCTGCCTCCACCAATAATTTACTTTACCTACATACTAATCATTTGTGTCTTTTTATCTGTCAATAATGCCTATATCCTGTACCTACTATTACAATTTAAAAATCTTAAGAATTAAAACTTTGTTATCTTTATTTTATGTTTGACATATCCTTCCTGGTCCGAGTGCACCGTATCAACTGTGTGATAAGAATACGACGTGCGTAATCACACTGAAAAGATGGTACTATTGATATAGGATAGTGGGACTCGTTTGTTGAATATTCTGATTTTTGTTGTTTTTAAAAATCATATAATATTTATGTAAAACTAGGGTTGGCCCATTTTTTACGTTTATGGTACCCAGGAACACCGGTTATAAGCGCTCTCCCGCGTTCTTTTGAAAATTGTAGTAGAAGGGACGTTAACTTTATTTTAAAGGTAGTAGAGGACCTCTGTCCCTTTACACCCTTCCCCTCATTAGTTCGAGTATTGTTAAACTTAGTCAATGTTAATAAATTATTATACTTTTAGATTTTCAAGTTTAATAAATCATTTTCAATGAATGTTCATGTACATTTATCAACATTTCAAAATTTATTGAGTAAGTATTTAATTAAAAAAAAAAGCAATTTATAATAGCATAAAAATATTTCCACAGGGGCAGAAAATTTCTTAATACGTTTTTGAATCGAGATAAGGCCTATTATTATTCGTTATATATTATATTATATTATATATATATATATATATATTCGTTCGTATAAATAGTACCAAATAACTTTATTATTTGAAAAATAACTGTCGGTAATATACAAATGCTTGTTTCTTTACTTTGAAAAACCGGACCTCAAAAGTATCAAAAATATTAGAAAACTGTTATAAATCAGAAAATAATAATGCTTTAGTCCTACGATACATAATTGAAGAAGAAGAACATGATGAAGAAATCGTATGTTTGTAGCTTCTAAAATACGAGTAATAAATACTACCTATTATAAAACCATTAGCTACCTATTTCACTCCGTTCAGAATCTAAAATGTAAATTATTGGCCTCACATATTGTGACATATTATATATTATTTATTTACTTTTACAATTTTACATAATATCTACGTCTGTTTTTAACATTATAGATTTTCACGGAATATTTATTTTGCACGTTATAAACAAACAAATAATTTATACATAGGGATATGTTTTCCATCACCTTGTATAATTCATAACGAGTTTAGAGTAGATACTGAATTTAATATAATATATTAGTCTGCTGAATGCCATGTTAATGCATATTATATGCATTCATAGTACCTAACCTACCTATCTACGGTTTCGCATTCAGTAAAATTAATACACCTAAAAAGATACAAAGTATTTATCAGAATAATATATACCAGCTGGCTGCAACACGATTGAGCACGGTACCTTTTTTTACCAAATTTTTGGTGTCACGATTGAGCACGCTCGATATTTTTAAATATTAAAAACGTTGCCAAACTTCTTTCGTTTCATTATATACATACAAAATAAGTACAAATTAATATTAACTTCCGATAAATAACATTTTTATAAACTCGCAATATAATTATTTCGTGCTTTTTCTGTATCATTCTATGTCAGCCGGGATTATGGATGAGAATTTTCATATATTATATATAGTGTACATATATACATATAGTGTATATACATATATATATATAGTGTTTTAGACATTTATTTTATACATTTTTTAGCACAAAATAAATATTTAACATAATAATTTTAATTTATAACCTAGTAGTTTTTATTTCAAATAAATCGTGATACTCTACTTACTCTAATAGTGTTGTAGTGATTTCAAAAATCATATATCATATAAAGCATATTATGTTGGCGAATATATACAATACGATACGTAAATACGTGATTTACGTGTAAAATAAATATGGCAACGTCGAACAAGAAATCGTGCTCAATCGTGCTGTTTTTCGGGTGCAGGTAGGTAGTCTTTTGTTATACGCCGATCGTGCTCAGTCGTGGTCATAAAAGATGCGAACGTGCTCAATCGTGCTCCACCGATACCAGCTATTGCATGCCATATACCTAACCTCCAGGGTCATCCCGAAAAAAAGGCATAAACGTTTTCTATACACATAATTTGACAACAAACAAAGCTTTTAAGGTCATATTTTTTTTTCCGAACGGCCAATTAATTAAAATCCACATCATAAGAATTTACCGAACTGTATTTAATTTTTCTGACTTACCTATTTCTCGAGTGAAGTTAGTTAGCCCCTCTTCAAAGGACGGATCTGCTAATATCTCATCAATCGATCATGTAGGTTTGCATGCCAATATTACCTGAAAATGTAGGACGATTCAATAATCATAGTAGGTATTTTCAGTATAATAAAATATAATATTATATTGTATTATATCAGGAATTTTTTTCTGGACACAAACTAGTTTTTATACTTTTAAGTCAGAGTCAAGCGTCATGATTTATTTCTTGATTAACTATATTTGCGATTCTTAACGAGTAGGTACACAGCTTTTTATGGTGTTGCTTTATAGTGTGTTATATTTTAGAGATTATAGGCATTATTACATATATTTTATTTTGGGGTCTCCACATCACACGATTCTATGGAGTATTATTTAGGCGATTTATTATACTTTATTTGTACGATTTTCTGTTTGTGTGAGACGTACGTGATCATTGGTGTTAGTAACACGTATCAAAAGTATACGAGAAGCAATTACACGCACCCGCGAGTATATGTCAGCTATCTATTTTATAATAAAGATGAAAAAATTTGTTTTTCACTTAAATAGACGATTGTAATTCCATCAGAACGTCGAAATGAGTACGTACATATATTTAAATTAAAAAAAAAAAAAACATTCGAATTTTCCATAACATTTACGAGTTGCGAATGATAGAAGCACTTTTTAATAATTTTGGAAACGTTTGGACGGTTTTAATTATAATGTAAAATACGAAAATGAAAAATGTGGCTTGACCAGTCCCTCGAGTAAATAGTGAAAAATTGATATACTTATATGTTTTCAAAATTGTTATCGAAATACGTATCGTGCCCAACTGTTGGAATTCGAGTGAGTAGCTTATGACCAAAAAAATAGTGGTGTGGAGGCCCTTTAATATTGCGTCGGGACTTCAGGAAATGTCTACAATTAATTAGGTATACAATATTAAGTTATCTTATATTAAAATTATCCTTGTTTATTAATTATAGGTACGTATCTAGTTAAATGTTTTAGTATTCATCATTTCAACAAATTATAAAAAACAACAAAACACAAAATTTTTGTTTGTTTTAATGCAAAATTTGATGTAATAATATGGGATAAAATTTGTCAAGGAAATAATTTTATGTTAAAGTTACTGTTAAATTAATCGAAGTTAAAAGAAAAATCAAATTAATATATCAATCCATAAATTATGATGGTATATAGAAGAATGTGTAGGATTAATGAATCTAGATTTTTTTCCATCTCATATCGGTTCAAATATCGTATGATCTGTTTATCAGGTTTTTGTTTTTTTTTTTTTATCGTGTGGCTGAAAAAGAATATTATTTTATCAAAGATTGCTAAAATATTAGGAACCAATCAAATAGTCTAGACTCTAGATTATAGCATTTTAAGCGAAATAATAAGTGTATGCGATATTTTTTTTTTTGTTGTTGTTAATTTTCTATAAATTGTAATATAATATACGTAGGTATAGACGTATATTTATACAATATACATATTATAATATGTACATTGTACCTATATATCATTTTTTTTTAATTTAATCAATTTATTAACATACATAATATAAGTATAAGTTATAATAAATCAGTATGTTTATATAATCGGCCTATGTTGTATTTTTAATTTTTCCGGTACAATAAAAAGGAAGTAATAACTAATATTTTGCTCAAGGTAAAAATCTAGGCAAACATATGCCGCAATAACGTTTTCAGAGCACGATTTTCTTTGCTAGTTTTCCTTGACTCCTATAACCTATGTATGTATTTTCCCAATATAATTTAATATACCTTCTTGAATTTAAAATGGTTAAAGTTATAATCTAATCTCAAAGACTGATACGTTAATTTAAGTTAAATGAACTCAAATGAGTTTAGTCGAATTCACTCAATAGCCTAGCTAAGCCTATATAGGCTTATTAGCCTAAATAGTTAATAGTTAGCAAAAAATATTGAATTAACTTCGTTAAAAATTTTAAGTTTTTATAAAATTTAAAATTATCCTTCAAAAGGATTATATAGGACAACATGGAGTTAACAAGAGTATATACTCGTACATATATATGCTAATATGCAATGTAAATACCTATTATTATTATTATTATTATTAATTATTACGAAGGGTTTTATAAGATTGGCCAGAAGACTTAAATTCATTTTGATTATACCTTTGCAGTTTAATCTAAATATTTTTAAGTAAGAAATTGAATGGAGGTCTAGTATCTGCTAGTGTATAATATTTTAACTTGCATAAGCCTTAAATAATTATCATTTAAAAATTTTTAAAATAGCTTCTTATTACTGATTCCGAAATAATGTTTCGTAATAGCAACATATAGAACATACCGAGTTCGATCTAAAATAATTGTTATCTATATATCATTATAGGTAATAAAATATATTTTTTTAAATTTTATATTACTAATTTATAATAAAAAATATTTTATCAATGATTTCTACTGGTATTTTATCCAGTGCTTAAAACCGGTAACCGGTTTTTCCCGAAAACCGGTTAAAACCCCTTTTTTTGAGAACCAAAAGCCGCTTCTCGGTTTTTATTTTTAATTCTAAAACATGGATGACTACCGGTTACTGAAAATTATATTTTGAGGTTTTAAATTTACCGGTAATCGTTTTATGTTATTACCGGTAATTGTAACGGAACCGATAACCCATGTTGAAAGTAACAAAAATAAAAACTGCCAAGTAACCCATTAGAAAAAAAAAAATGATTTATATATTATTATATTATTAATATTATTTATTTTGTTTATCATGTCTTCATCATTTTTACTAAGTATTTTTATTTATAACAATTTAATTTTTATTTTATAATGTTTTACCAGAGCCGTCCAAAAGAAATTTTTTTTTTTTTGGGGGGGGATGTGGGTAAGGGTGAAAATGTGAAAAAAAAAATATAATACTTCTCTTCAAAACATAAAATAAGCATAAAAAAAAGGTAATCAACTTTTTCCCCCCATTTTTCGAATAAAATACTAATAATTTAAAGTATACTGACTTAAAATTCCGAAAAATATTTTATGGCTGTATAAGAACGGCCTAATACCGGTTACACCGTTTCTCAAAATTGTTCGGCTCCTACCAAAGCTGGTTACCGTTATTTTCGGAAGTGGTTTTAAGCCCTGATTTTATCTAAACTTTTATTCGACTCCTATTGCTGATATAAAACACTGATATTTAAAATAAAACACATAATTGTAAAACAATGTTTTAGTTTTATAATAATGTGTAGTAATGAAATTTTTTGATAGAAAATTCTTTCTAGTTGATAAAAACTATCAAGATCAAAAAGTTTCTCAGTAGTTTGTTAGTTTGTATAAACGTAAAGGAAAACTACTCTTTATAACGGGCAATATTTTTAAATAGAAAAATAAAAAACTAGTCAGTAGGAATGGAAGCATATCATTCATCTGATATGGATACAGGTGGTGGATGTACTGAATTTGAAAGCAATAATAAAAATTTTAATTCAATAAATCGGTGTAATATTATTTTCCGATTTATTACAATGTTCCGCCGTTATTTTCGGTAGTTTTCCTTTATACATTGAAAAATTACTGAGTAAATTGAAAATTCTCTTTTTTTTAAAATCCAATTACAAAATATTTCTACTAGAAAGAATTTTATTCGAAACTTGACTCCTATCCAAATGTGTATAGGTATATACTTTAAAAAACAAATCATAGTTCAAAAGTTAATAAAACATTTATTGAGAAGTGGTTACAAAATTTTGAAATTTGTACAACGTTAATATAGTTTTATAAAAAATCCGAATGAAATATTAACGTATTAAATAATAAGATTTTATCAATTTATGATATTTAGGCTTAAAATTTTTTATTTACTGAAGCAGAATATGGTGATGTGAAATACTGGCGTGTACATTTTTTCACTACTATTTAAATTTCAAGGGTTGAATTGTATTAAACGATTAAAAATTAGGTAGAACTCTCTTCAAGTTTTATTTTTGAATTAATAAACGAACCATAATAAAATAATCAAAATCTTACTTTTTTGACATTAATAAAATGCGATATTCCTAAAATGGTGAAAAAAATTTATGGTCAGCAAATTCGTTGATATAACATTTAAATTAATCACAGAATAATAATATATTTAAATCAAAATGTTATAGATATAATATATATATATATATAATAACTCTGTTTATTAGGTATCTAATAATTAAAAATTCAATTGTATTTTTAATGTCCATAGTTGAAGATATAGGGACGATTTTTAAAATATTAAATGTATGTATACTAAATATTAATCTATAATTAAAAAAGCGTTTTAAAAGTAATTAATATTAATGCATTTAATTAATATTAGGAGTATTTATAATTATATAGTTTCATTTTTAAATAAATAACCTTGTACTTATTTATTGAAAAAGTGCCAAGTTTATTAAAGTTATTTACCAATATAATAGAGGTACATGCAATTATGGCTATGTATTATATTACAACATATTCCTACATTTTAAAAACATTTGTAAACTTGGTCAATAATTGATCATCAATGAATTGTTGTTCAATGTTCATATATAAACATATTTTAAATAATTCACCAGATAAAACATGTAGGTACATATTATTAAATATATATTAAAATTGTATTTAAAACCATTTTGTATCCAAGGATATAATATAAAAGATATAATCAAATATTAATTTGCTTAATAAATTTTGTCAAATTTACAATTGTAATAATTATAGAAAATTAATTCGTTTGTGAATCAATACAATCACTTTTAATTTTAATTCGATTATATTCTATTTTATTGCACAACACATAATATTATTATATAATTTATATAAATGATTAATTTTTATTAACGATCAATGTTATTAAAAATGGCTGTAAAATAGACAATAGTTATATATTCATCAGAGTTCTTAGTTTTTATATTAGTTTTATTAGTTTGGGCAGTAAAAACTCAGATATTCGGTAAATATAAATTACATTTTATGCAAAAAAGAAAATAGTTTATTTGAATTATATATTATTATAGTTAGTCAGGTGATATTCTGAGTTCTACGTGGATCAAAATATTGTAATGGTGAAATATTTTTGATCCGTGGATCAAAATGTCTCACCGAGGTCTGGGTTCTTTAAAAAACGTATATGTCAAAAGGTCATTAAAAAAAAATAAAAATTAAAACAGTTTAATTCACGGATCGAAATATAACCTTACGGTCCATATTTCACGGATACAAAAATATATATGTTTCCAGATTAAATTATTATTTTTATGATACGGTGAGATTTTGATCAATGAATTAAAATGTTTTCTCTGAATTAAAATATATCTTACCATGAATCAAAAAGTTAATAGGAAAAAGTGTCTCAATATTAAAAAGTCTTTTTTATTTACCAGCTGGTTGTAAAAGCGCAGAAATAATTTGGTATATTGTATATAACTAAATAATATGCAGAGGTGCAAAATATTTTTTCGTTATACGATGATGTTTATTCGTTTTATATTTTTCTGTGAGCAATTAATCAACCAGAAGATTTGATGTCATGATCTAATTTTTTCATGCGTACACATTTTTGACATAAAATTTTATCACAATGTACTTTTAGGATGTAATTTATCGATTTTTGAAAAATACATTGGAAAAAACTATCAAAAAATGATGCAAAATATGGGTTAAAATAATGGTTATTTCCGCATAAATCTAAAAATATTGGTTCTATAAATACTTGAAAATTTTACAGAGTTTTTATTTTACTCAAGCTTTAAAAATAAATAAAGAAAGAATTTTAATAATTATTAATATATTTATATATATATTTTTTTTGGTTTTGAAAATGTTTTAAACAAATTTAATGAAATATAATAAATATTATATTTTATTACGAGTTTCCCATTAATGTATTTACCATTAAAAATGATTTTACAAATGTGGATGGACTTTTTTGGTAATCAAAATTCGATTACCTAACTACTTATATAATTATTACTGGGCCCGTGGTTCTTAAAGGACCATAAAACAAAAAAAATGACTTAGGCTCAATTGATAGATAAATAAATTATAAAATTAATGGTAGTACTCAAATTTGTCTAAGTCGATTCGTTAATGCGCTAGAGCTCGAATAATAATGACGCGTGACGTCATAAAATCACACGACGCGGCGGCGGCCTATGCTTTTATACAGGAATCACCGACGCGGCTTAAGTTATTTGTTTATATTTTCTGTTCTATTCG